>CM056377.1:35416343-35483843 GCA_029718625.1 Synaphobranchus kaupii | reverse complement strand
ACAACAGCCTGTGCTGTAGCTGACAGGCTGACTATTATCAATATTAATCCAAACAGCATACTACAGCAGAGTGCGTGTCAATTGGATGACTGGTGCCTCTCTCAATCGTGACTACTGGTAACCTTTTGGCACCAGAGTTGCTAGGACACGGTAATGCAGTATTAACTAGTGGAATCCTGGTCAAATTGAGACACTGCTCAGTTAAAATGAAGCCAATTATATTCCTGCACTGTTGACTTCTGATCGTAGTCAGCCAATGATGTTGCCCAGATTCCACCAAATGATGTCTAGCGTATACGTTCCAGCCCTGAACTTTCTAGACTCTTAGGGTCTGATTTACTAAGTCCTTTAGCAAGTGCAAAACATTTTAGCGCGCGCAAAACCAATAACATGACCAACATGACCAATGATTGGCCATGGTGTTTGTTTTGCACCAATCATTGATTTTGGTGTTAAATTTGCGTGTGCTAAAATGTCTTGCATGTGCAAAAGGTCTGACTAAATCAGGCTTCATTCTTTAAAAACATGAATGATTTAAGCAGTGAAATGATTAAAATAACACATATACCGTGAGATAGACTGCCCATTAATCCGTAACTGGCTGCTGAATTAAAATTTACTTGACAATTTCTTTAAAAAAAAGGGGGGGGGCTAAATCGAACAGTTGCCTTGCTTCACTGGTAAACGTTTGTTCTATCCCTGCCTTATGTGGTCCAAGTGAGAGGCCACACAGCGGGACCTGAGCTCTCGCGGAGCCAGGCTGGGCACTGGGTACTGCAGCCTGTGGCTATCGTGGCCTCCTGCCGCTCCCATGTCCTTCATTCAGCCACATGAAATGATACAAGAGCCTTGATTGTGTGCGCAGACACTGAAGAAGCCTCCGGACACAAGCAGCCGGTGAGTCACTGCTCCTCCTCACAAGAACAGAGCAGACAGGAGGGCTTACTGTGTCCCACTGTTATAGATCTGCCCTTCTATTAATGTAACTCTCACTGTGTCCCACTGTTATAGATCTGCCCTTCTATTAATGTAACTCTCACTGTGTCCCACTGTTATAGATCTGCCCTTCTATTAATGTAACTCTCACTGTGTCCCACTGTTATAGATCTGCCCTTCTATTAATGTAACTCTCACTGTGTCCCACTGTTATAGATCTGCCCTTCTATTAATGTAACTCTCACTGTGTCCCACTGTTATAGATCTGCCCTTCTATTAATGTAACTCTCACTGTGTCCCACTGTTATAGATCTGCCCTTCTATTAATGTAACTCTCACTGTGTCCCACTGTTATAGATCTGCCCTTCTATTAATGTAACTCTCACTGTGTCCCACTGTTATAGATCTGCCCTTCTATTAATGTAACTCTCACTGTGTCCCACTGTTATAGATCTGCCCTTCTATTAATGTAACTCTCACTGTGTCCCGCTGTTATAGATCTGCCCTTCTATTAATGTAACTCTCACTGTGTCCCGCTGTTATAGATCTGCCCTTCTATTAATGTAACTCTCACTGTGTCCCACTGTTATAGATCTGCCCTTCTATTAATGTAACTGTCACTGTGTCCCACTGTTATAGATCTGCCCTTCTATTAATGTAACTCTCACTGTGTCCCACTGTTATAGATCTGCCCTTCTATTAATGTAACTCTCACTGTGTCCCACTGTTATAGATCTGCTCTTCTATTAATGTAACTCTCACTGTGTCCCACTGTTATAGATCTGCCCTTCTATTAATGTTACTCTCACTGTGTCCCACTGTTATAGATCTGCCCCTCTATTAATGTAACTCTCACTGTGTCCCTGTTATAGATCTGCCCTTCTATTAATGTAACTCTCACTGTGTCCCTGTTATAGATCTGCCCCTCTATTAATGTTACTCTCACTGTGTCCCTCTGCTATAGATCTGCCTCTCTATTAATGTAACTCTCACTGTGTCCCACTGTTATAGATCTGCCCCTCTATTAATGTTACTCTCACTGTGTCCCACTGTTATAGATCTGCCTCTCTATTAATGTTACTCTCACTGTGTCCCTCTGTTATAGATCTGCCCCTCTATTAATGTAACTCTCACTGTGTCCCTCTGTTATAGATCTGCCCCTCTATTAATGTTACTCTCACTGTGTCCCACTGTTATAGATCTGCCTCTCTATTAATGTAACTCTCACTGTGTCCCTCTGTTATAGATCTGCCCTTCTATTAATGTTACTCTCACTGTGTCCCTCTGTTATAGATCTGCCCCTCTATTAATGTAACTCTCACTGTGTCCCTCTGTTATAGATCTGCCCCTCTATTAATGTTACTCTCACTGTGTCCCACTGTTATAGATCTGCCTCTCTATTAATGTAACTCTCACTGTGTCCCTCTGTTATAGATCTGCCCTTCTATTAATGTTACTCTCACTGTGTCCCTCTGCTATAGATCTGCCTCTCTATTAATGTAACTCTCACTGTGTCCCACTGTTATAGATCTGCCCCTCTATTAATGTTACTCTCACTGTGTCCCTCTGTTATAGATCTGCCCCTCTATTAATGTTACTCTCACTGTGTCCCACTGTTATAGATCTGCCCCTCTATTAATGTAACTCTCACTGTGTCCCTCTGTTATAGATCTGCCCATCTATTAATGTTACTCTCACTGTGTCCCACTGTTATAGATCTGCCTCTCTATTAATGTAACTCTCACTGTGTCCCTCTGTTATAGATCTGCCCTTCTATTAATGTTACTCTCACTGTGTCCCTCTGTTATAGATCTGCCCCTCTATTAATGTTACTCTCACTGTCTCCTCTCTCCCTACTTTCTTGCTAAACCTGGCTGAAACTCCCAAAGTCAATTTCAGTGAACAAATATCAAGTAAACAACTGTGGGGCCATATGCAATTTGTCGCCAGCTAACCACGATACACAGTTCAATGTGATATTTTTTTGGTTCATTTTAACATCGCAGCGCTGACAAAGTACATTTCTAAGAGATTGGCTTCGTCTTGCTGGTACAGACGCCTGGCTCTGGCATGCTCAGCACGTGGCTGTGAAGTGACTGACAGTTACGGGACCCGTTGCACTGGGGAGCTTGGTCGCTGCTTATCCGAGTGATTAGGGATGTACCGGGACAGGAAACATAGTGCATTCCGATGACCAGGTGAGATGTTTTTTTTGGCAAGGAACGCCTTGGGGATGGTAAGGAAAACACTGATTACGCACACAATCCTTTCGTAGAAGTTAAATGTTTTTTTAACAGCATCGTGTGCGATTCAGGCTTCTCTCTCGCTGTTTGTTGTTCAAGATCCAGGCCTACTCTATAAAGACCAGGGCTGTGTCCGAATAAGAGCCCTATCTACTGTGTCCTATGTACTGTGTACAAGCATACTGTGTACTGCTTACTGCATACTGTCTTGCGACATATCCTCAGTACTATTGTCAGTAAAAACCTGAAAATAGGTATATCATCTGGGGATTTAAAGTACAATACATTTAGAGAACATTTTGCATACTTGACAACTTGTTCATCCAGTGCACTCAATTGGCATACTCAATAGTATAGAAGGGCGTCGGTTCGGACACAGCCCAGCTCTTCACATTGGATAACTGACCCTCAAAGTGACCCGCTGTTTAAAATTCCTCCTCTCTTACGCTTATTGTCACCTGCTGAAAGATCCAGTTCTCCGGCCCTCTCCCTGTGATGTGCGCCTTTAAAAAACATTTAGGGTCGGGTACCTTTCCACACAGAACTATACGAAAAGCAGACAGCAGTTAGGCAAGCACCGGGGACTATGCAAAACAGCAGAGTGAAAGAAGACCAGTTTCTAGTGTTTAGTTACAGAATCACTGGTCACGTGATCAGCTAATGACTGGATAATGACTGCAATTTTCACAAATATTTAGCAGCGTACTAATGGATCCCTGCTTCAATTTACCAGTTTCATCACTGCATTAACTTCAATTTCAGGTCCTGAAGCTAACCAAAGACCTATTAGCAGCTAAAAGCATGAGAAATGCACATAAACAAATCTCTATTTCAATAAAAATATAAAATATGTCACCAGAAGAAGAGACACGCTGTTTTGTGTGTCAGGAGTGTAATTTGTTGTTTGAACAGAGTACATGTATTCCTTTCTTTTTGTGCAGTTTAAATAACGAGCTACAGTTCGCTCCACGACGCTAGCACGTTAGCGCCGCACGCTTTACACATGCGGAGGGGAGAGGCTGGAGGCGCGGCTCACCAGCTGTGTGTCTTTACCGCCCACGATGCTGAGGCCCAGGCCGGAGCGCCCCTTGGAGATCTCGATGACCGTCTCTTGCCCGGGGACGATGGGGCACGTGGCAGGGTCTACGGCGAGGGGAGGCGAACGTTAGAGTTAGCATTTATTAGCGTTAGCCTTTCTATCTGCAAACCCCAGGGAACAAACAGAAGCAGGGACACAATGACTGACAGTGGCTGAGATTCTCTCTCTGCTAAATGGTGGCAGTGTAGTATAATGGTTAGGGAACTGGGATAGTAACTCAAGACGTTGTACGTTCCATTCCCAGATGGGGTGCTGCCATTGTACCCTTGAGCAAGTTACTTAACCTGAATTGATTCACTAAAATATCCAGCTATATACAGGGATGCACATACCAAGCATAATGGAAAGACAGGGTCACACACTATGTGAGTTTGAAATGGAGGGACAGTTAGTGGGACTCCCCAGTGATTTTGTCATACCGCACTGCCCTACAGTCGCCGATAAATTATGTTTCCACAAATATGGACTCACCCAACAGAAGAAAAGGGCCGTTGAAAAGTGTCAAAAATAAAAGAAAGAGCAACCAAACTTCCCCTGAGCTCCGTTATTTATTCGCACTGCTGGTGAAACCCTACCTTGCAAAGCCTTTTTTTTTATTTATTTTTTAACATTGGGTTTTTGGCTGCCCCCCTTGGCAAGGTAAAAACTTGGCAAAGAGTCAGAGAGAATTTCAAAACAGTTTGATATCCGCAAGCAGCTCGGAAGCAGCACAGCGAGGCAATTATTGTTGCCTACTGCCATTGGTGAATCTCCCGAGGACTTGAGACTACAGCAGTTAAAGCATTAAGCTGAGGTATGATTACAGAGAACATATGCTAAGTTACACCAAGAGTTGTGGCAAATACTGGAGGGAAATTACAGAAGCTAAATCAGCGCTAAAATGGTGTCGTTTATGACTGGATGTACAGATAAAAACTATAAAGCGACTACAACAGTACCTTTGCCATCACTAAAGAACACAATGCCAAAAACAAAAGAAAGCTTAGAGCTGGATAATGATATTGGAGCCCTGTCACTGTGAACTCTTGAGCGGGGAGATCCGCTCCTGCTTGGAGTAGACTGCACTGCGCGCCAGTCGGTAACCAGGCCATGCCGCTCTGCGCCGTACTGGGCTATGCTCTACAGTAACGTGCATTACTCTGATAGCACCTTTAACTCTATTCTCTGTTGTGAAGAACTGAATTTGTTTATCCACTTATGTGGAACTTTGTCTTCCGACGTTACAAGAAACCTGACATCATTACAAGCTGCAGAGAGGGAGGGAAGCAACAGGACTTCAAGCACATATCAGGAATTGGGAATTTAAATACTAATTATAACTAGACATAAGGACTTAAATGGATACACATACAGGCAACATAAATGTTGAAAGAGTTGGGACACTTGGTTTCATATAAGGACTTACAGGTTTAATTTAACAGAGCTGCAATGACTAGTCCACAATGCCAAGCGTTACTGTACCTCGACTGCAGTATTGGAAGTCAGGGCTGGTGCAGGAGGGGGGAAGGGGGTGCAGGGGGTGAGACCGCCGTGTCCAAAGTGCCTGGGGGTAGCTTGCTGGAGCTCTTAGCAGCCTTTGAATAGACGGCACTCTAATAAGGCAAATATTAGAAAACATATTCTTACTTACATATTACGAGAGAGCTGTATTTAATCACAGTCAAAACATTTCTCGCAAACAAAAATTAATTACAAACAACAATCTGCCGTTTTCTTCAAACAGCAATTATCCTATAATCATAGAACAATTTCCTCTGAGAAATTGTAACCATAGAAATGGCTTGATCCATTTCCACCTTTTTTGAAACTCATTCCATACTGGCTTGTGACGAGCTCTGTAAACGCATGTGCCGTATCTCTCAATCTGAGCCGCACAGCTGCTGCGTGGCACGCTATCTCTCAGAGAGCTACTGTACCCCACACTCACCCTCACACAACACTCACCCTCACACACACTCACCCTCACACACAAACCCTCACACACACTCACCCTCACACACAAACCCTCACACACACTCACCCTCACACACAAACCCTCACACACACTCACCCTCACACACACTCACCCTCACACACTCACCCTCACACACACTCACCCTCACACACAAACCCTCACACACAAACCCTCACACACACTCACCCTCACACACAAACCCTCACACACACTCACCCTCACACACAAACCCTCACACACACTCACCCTCACACACAAACCCTCACACACACTCACCCTCACACACACTCACCCTCACACACTCACCCTCACACACACTCACCCTCACACACAAACCCTCACACACAAACCCTCACACACACTCACCCTCACACACAAACCCTCACACACACTCACCCTCACACACAAACCCTCACACACACTCACCCTCACACACAAACCCTCACACACACTCACCCTCACACACACTCACCCTCACACACAAACCCTCACACACACTCACCCTCACACACAAACCCTCACACACACTCACCCTCACACACAAACCCTCACACACACTCACCCTCACACACAAACCCTCACACACACTCACCCTCACACACAAACCCTCACACACACTCACCCTCACACACAAACCCTCACACACACTCACCCTCACACACAAACCCTCACACACACTCACCCTCACACACAAACCCTCACACAACACACACTCACCCTCACACACAAACCCTCACACAACACACACTCACCCTCACACACAAACCTTCACACACACTCACCCTCACACACAAACCCTCACACACACTCACCCTCACACACAAACCCTCACACACACTCACCCTCACACACAAACCCTCACACACACTCACCCTCACACACAAACCCTCACACACACTCACCCTCACACACAAACCCTCACACACACTCACCCTCACACACAAACCCTCACACACACTCACCCTCACACACAAACCCTCACACACACTCACCCTCACACACACTCACCCTCACACACAAACCTTCACACACACTCACCCTCACACACAAACCTTCACACACACACTCACCCTCACACACAAACCTTCACACACACTCACCCTCACACACACTCACCCTCACACACAAACCCTCACACACTCACCCTCACACACAAACCCTCACACACAAACCCTCACACACTCACCCTCACACACAAACCCTCACACACTCACCCTCACACACAAACCCTCACACACTCACCCTCACACACAAACCCTCACACACTCACCCTCACACACAAACCCTCACACACTCACCCTCACACACAAACCTTCACACACACTCACCCTCACACACAAATCCTCACACACTGACCCTCACACACAAACCTTCACACACACTCACCCTCACACACAAATCCTCACACACTCACCCTCACACACAAACCTTCACACACACTCACCCTCACACACAAATCCTCACACACTGACCCTCTCACACAAACCTTCACACACAAACCCTCTCATAACCCCTCACACACAAACCCTCACACACACTCACCCTCACACACAAACCTTCACACACACTCACCCTCACACACAAACCCTCACACACACTCACCCTCACACACAAACCTTCACACACACTCACCCTCACACACAAACCCTCACACACACTCACCCTCACACACAAACCTTCACACACACTCACCCTCACACACAAACCTTCACACACACTCACCCTCACACACAAATCCTCACACACTGACCCTCACACACAAACCTTCACACACACTCACCCTCACACACAAATCCTCACACACTCACCCTCACACACAAACCTTCACACACACTCACCCTCACACACAAATCCTCACACACTGACCCTCTCACACAAACCTTCACACACAAACCCTCTCATAACCCCTCACACACAAACCCTCACACACACTCACCCTCACACACAAACCCTCACACACACTCACCCTCACACACAAACCTTCACACACACTCACCCTCACACACAAACCCTCACACACACTCACCCTCACACACAAACCTTCACACACACTCACCCTCACACACAAACCTTCACACACACTCACCCTCACACACAAACCTTCACACACAAACCCTCTCATAACCCCTCACACACTGACCCTCACACACTCACCCTCTCACACAAACCTTCACACACAAACCCTCTCATAACCCCTCACACAATGACCCACACACACTCACCCTCACACACAAACCTTCACACACACTCACCCTCACACACAAACCTTCACACACAAACCCTCTCATAACCCCTCACACACTGACCCTCACACACTGACCCTCACACACAAACCTTCACACACTCACCCTCTCACATAACCCCTCACACACTGATCCTCTCACACAAACCCTCACACACTGACCCTCATACACAAACCCTCACACACTGACCCTCACATACAAACCCTCACACACTGACCCACACACACAAACCCTCACACACTGACCCTCACACACAAACCCTCACACACTGACCCTCATACACAAACCCTCACACACTGACCCTCTCACACAAACCCTCACACACTGACCCTCATATACAAACCCTCACACACGGACCCTCTCACACAAACCCTCACACACTGACCCTCATACACAAACCCTCACACACTGACCCTCTCACACAAACCCTCACACACTGACCCTCTCACACAAACCCTCACACACTGACCCTCTCACACAAACCCTCACACACTGACCCTCTCACACAAACCCTCACACACTGACCCTCTCACACAAACCCTCACACACTGACCCTCTCACACAAACCCTCACACACTGACCCTCACACACTCACCCTCACACACAAACCTTCACACACAAACCCTCTCACACAAACCCTCTCACATAACCCCTCACACACTGATCCTCTCACACAAACCTTCACACACTGACCCTCACACACAAACCTTCACACACAAACCCTCACACACTGACCCTCACACACTCACCCTCACACACAAACCTTCACACACTGATCCTCTCACACAAACCTTCACACACTGACCCTCACACACAAACCTTCACACACAAACCCTCACACACTGCACTCTCTCATATATCGTCACCCCCCCCACCCTCCCATCTGCTCCCAGAGCCTTAGAGCCACACACAGCTACTGCACACCGTGCTCTCTTATATATCCTCACCCCCCCGGCCCCTCCCCCTGCTCCCAGAGCCACACACGGCTACTGCACACCGCGCTCTCTTATATACCCCCCCCCCCCCTGCTCCCAGAGCCACACACGGCTACTGCACACCGCGCTCTCTTATATATCCTCACCCCCCCTGTGCTCAACTGCTCCCAGAGCCACACACGGCTACTGCACACCGTGCTCTCTTATATATCCTCACCCCCCCTGTGTTCAACTGCTCCCAGAGCCACACACGGCTACTGCACACCGCGCTCTCTTATATATCCTCACCCCCCCCCTGTGCTCAACTGCTCCCAGAGCCTCAGAGTCTCATACCCCCCCCGCCCCCGCTCAACCCTCTCTGCTCTCAGCCAGCTCACCTGCTCAAGCACGGGCTTCACAGGGAGCTCGCTGTCCGACTCGGCGCTTTTCTCCGAGGACTTCAGCTTCTACAAAGGAAGCAGAGAGACGAGTGTGACGTCGTGCGTGGTAAAAGACGCGGAGAAGCACGAGAGACGGAGGTCGCCGCGAGATCACCTTGGAGACGGACTCCCCGTCGTCGCTCAGACTCTTCACGGAGGACTCCCGGGGAGGGGATTCCGCGCTCTCGCCAGACGCCGCGCCGGCCTGCTCCTGCGGACGAACGCAGGGAGGGGAGGAGAGAGAGAGGGGTCATGACCCATGCTCAGCGCCACAGTAGCCTGTCCGCTCCTCCATCAGGTCGACTGAGGGCAGGAAGGAGCAGCCGCTGAAGTTCTCACCTTAACCAGAGAGGATTCTGGGAGATCCTTGCTGAGAGGCAGAGAATCTGGCACCTGGGGCTTTTCTGTAGGAGTCAGGACTGCTGCCGCATTATGGTGGGACTGCAACATAATCATACGACAATTAGCAACACTCATCTGAAAGGTTTATTACCGCCATTACTAATTAAGTATGTGCGGCCACTCATTTAAACAAGAACTGCACCAAACCGGAGTTCAGACACTAAGGGCCATTACCTCTGTTTAAGCTTAAACATCTTGGCATTATCGAGTGCAAACCCCATTAACCTGTGGATATCTGTACGCTTCACTGGTGTCAAAAAGGAACGGATATTAAACTTTAACAAAACAAGTTTGTTTTGGCCCCTCTACGCATTCAAAAAAAGAAATCTGTGGAGACGTGCGCTGTCAGGTCTGCTTCCGCCGAAATGTGAAACTGTCAGGAACTTCGGCGTTGCGCCGCACCGCGCCGCGAAGCGAGAGCAGAGAGCGTACAATCTCATTTCCATCGCCCTCTCGCTCTCCACCGCCCTGGCGCTGTTTCATTATGTGTGAAATGTGACTGTTCCCGCGCGCGTCTGAGCAAAGGCGGCGGGGAGGGTCGCGGTCACAGTCACGGCTTCACCAGTCTGAATGCCGCTGCCTAAGAGGGGAGCGCCACGCTCTGCGACGTACCTCATTGGACGAGATGGGCGGCGGGGGGGCGGGGAAGGGGGGCACGGCCATCTGATTGATAGCGTCTTCATTCCTAGGGAAGAGAAAAGAGACAGGGGAAAATGTAGAGCGTTGGCGTAACTAAAACGGTTATTTTCCAGGACGAAGGCTTTCTGTGAAATTGTGGAAACGGAACGCCGTGAGCAGGATAGCCGCCGGTTCTCGATGACAGGACCACGCCCGCTCCTGGCCCTATCAGACACCCAGGGGAGCCCCAGGGGAGTTGGCTGGGACCTCCAGCAGCGTCGCCGAGCTCCACCTGAGGGAGGTGCCCTCGTCCACCTGCCGTCGAAAAACGCGAACACAATCGCGCATTGTTTCGCACATTCTTCGGCGTCTCCCTAATCTCCAGCAGGCTCTCCCTCTCTCCCTGCCTCCCTGCCTCGTGCGGCGTGGGACCGCGGGCTTCCCCTGTCCCCCATTCTCCCCCCCGAACTGCGGGAGCATCCCAGCGGCCCGGCGCTCCGCCTCCATCTGCTCTGCCCGGGCCCTCCCCGTGATCCCCGCCATTGTGGCAGCTGCTCGGCGACAATGCGGGCAGGGTTCTCGTCTGTGTACTCTAACAGGAAAACAAACAAACGAACATTTCGGCAAAGCATTAAACAGCACCTCCGGGAAGGGGGGGGGGGGGGGGGGCATATCAAAGCTGTAACAAATCACAAAGCCCAAGAACAACACACAGCCTCCATCCCGCACAGGCCAACAGAGGCTCGGAAAAACCGCAGCAAACACGTTTAAAACACAGCAACTGCTAATCCACCAGTAACGCATGCAGGGCTTCGGCCTATAAAGTTCATGTTTCCGGAAACGCACAATGTTACGCAACGTTTAATTTTAAAGGGCATTTTAAACGAACCAATATGCACGGCGCTTTAGCTGGGTCACAGTCACGGGTCGCCTTTGGCGCTACAGCTACGCCTGTCGGTACGAAACCAACAGAACTGGAGTCCGTTTCCCTTCTGGCTCACAGCACAATACAGGCACGAGCAAACACGATACAACGGTCGCGCGTGTAAACAGCAACGGTTTCAGCGGAAGAGGCCTTAAAACACACGTCAAGCCCGGGAAATGAAAGAATGGAATGGAAAAACAGGCAAACAGACGCGTGTCGAGTGGTAAAAGTCGTCACCCGGCGCAACACAAGCCCGGAAAGGCGAACAGCGGCATGGCCTCCTCTTCCCTTACTGCCGGGGTCCCCCCGAGGGAAAGACCCCCCGTCCGCCGGATCTTTCTGTCGAAGGACGGAGCGCAGACATCCCAGAATCCTCTTCTTCTGCTCAGCCCCTCTTCGGAATGAGGCGGCGGGCAGAGGGACAGTGCGGGGGCGAGTCACGCCGCGCAGCGGGTCTGAGGGCGTTCTCTCCTGAGAGCGTGTGCAGTGGTCACTGATTCACATGCCAGGTGCCTTCTCTAGCTCTTACTCGCTTCATAATTACCTCTCTCTCTCTCTCTCTCGCTCGCTCGCTCCCCCCTCTATCACTCCCTCTGTCCCTCTCTCTCTCTGTCCTTCCCTCTCTCCCTCTGTCCCCCTCTCTCTCCCACCTCACTCCTTCTCCCTCTCTCACCTTGCTCCTCTCCCTCTCTCCCCTCGCTCCTTCTCTCTCTCCCTCTGCCCCCCCCTCTTTCTCTCTCTCTCTCTCGCTCGCTCGCTCTCCATCTCCCTCCCTCTCTCTCTCTCTCTCTCTCTCTCTCGCTCACTCCCCCCCTCTATCTCTCCCTCTGTCCCTCTCTCTCTCTGTCCTTCCCTCTCTCCCTCTGTCCCCCTCTCTCTCCCACCTCACTCCTTCTCCCTCTCTCACCTTGCTCCTCTCCCTCTCTCCCCTCGCTCCTTCTCTCTCTCCCTCTGCCCCCCCTCTTTCTCTCTCTCTCTCTCTCTCGCTCGCTCGCTCTCCATCTCCCTCCCTCTCTCTCTCTCTCTCTCTCTCTCTCTCTCTGCCCCCCCTCTTTCTCTCTCTCTCTCTCTCTCGCTCGCTCTCCATCTCCCTCCCTCGCTCCTTCTCTCTCTCCCTCTGCCCCCCCCATCTTTCTCTCTCTCTCTCTCTCGCTCGCTCGCTCTCCATCTCCCTCCCTCTCTCTCTCTCTCTCTCTCTCTCTCTAATTTTATCGTCCCTGGCCAGTGAGTGACCCCTCTCCAATTACAGTTAATGTGTTTTTTGTCAAGGTGGAGGGCACTGGAGGAGGGCGGGGAGAATTTACGGATGTATCAATCCGTCGCTGCTCGCTCCGTTCCCTCCCCGCCCGGGCGAAGAAGAGGAGGAGGAAGAAGGAGGAGGAGCCCCTGCCGCCGACAAGGTCGCCGTGAAGTCGCACGGCGGTGTGCGAACGGGCGTGCAGACAGAAACGTCGCTACGCTAAGCCACACACACACACACGCGGGAGCTACGACATCTGCGGCTCGGGAAGAAGGGGCACTTCTTACTCTTGTTTGGGTTATCAGTTCACATGCTTTCTTCCTGCCTGCCTCACACTGATGTTGCCATAGTGATATGAATCTCACCCCCCCCCCCCCAACATTCAATCATCCTCGGGTAGATGACCTTTTGTAAGTTACAGGGGGTTCAACTTTTTAAAAATGTGCTCTTAAAAAAGTACAGCACACAACAATAGCACAACCACTGCGGTTCAAACACTGGCTTTTTGACAAGTTGCTTTTGAAAATATATAAAGAAAGCCAGCCATGCTCTTTCTTTTCCAGAAGAAACATGGATTCCTGGCTGAAGGTACGGCAGGGACGGGTTGTCAGTTGCAAGGAAAATAAAACGCAGAAGACGGTCTAATAAATATTAATAAAGACCGAAATAAACAGCACCTGAGAAAAAATAGCAGGCAATCGTTACGAATGCTCTTATGTGTGTCCATTGATCTGCGCTTGGCAGAGCAGCCTCCCGCCACGTTAGCATCGCTAATATGACAGCGCGAATCATTAATCCCCGTTTGGATCGCTGCCATGATTTCTTTTCGACTTGATGTGACGGCAATCTCTTCCGCGTCGCCGTTGCTAAACAAAAGCCGCGACAGCGTCTGGCATTGACCCGTTCTCTATCCGCGAGTGCGCCCTGCGCTCTTTTCCTCTCTCCCACAGGAAGCCGTCAGCCCGCTGAGTTTAATTAAAGTCAACAGGAAGAATACCTGAGAAAATGAGCGGCCGTAAAGAAAGCCGGGGCGCTCTCCTGGGAGACGGCCGCAGCCGGCAGAAGGGAGCGGGGGTTTGACGGGGATGCCAAAAGGCTGAGCCGAGCGCGCGGACAGGTTATAAAGCGCCGCAACGAGACGCAAAAGGCCAATTTCCGGGGACATGAATATGGGGCTCTCTGCTGCTCAGTTTGGGGAAAAAAAGGGCGAAAAAGAAGAACAACTAGCGGTGGAAAAAAGCATCTTGGCACGGCACCACGGAGGTCATTATTCCTCAGCTTGTTCGTTTGACTTCCCTTCGTGTATCAGAGACCAGTAGAGCTGTGAGGTAAAGGGTTTATATTCGGCTCACGCAGAGCGCTCTTCGTCACTGATGGCAACATGGAGAGCCCAAGAACCCCCAAACTAGAGTTTATATAATCTCCCCCTACTTTAGCTTCATACCATTTATACAGCACTGAAGATTATCAATAAAAAATAACCATATATTTATTAATATATATTTATATCCAGACCTTCCTTAAGGTGTAATGACCGTTTTACTTCCTCACTGCATCAGCACAGTGTCAGTTCACTGCCTCCCCCGGGGCAACAAAGACCACATTAATTGATCATGTAGGGGAAAGAAGTTGGGTTAATTTCACATAGACGTCTTAGAATCACCCGTACATGTCTATTTTACAGGGATTAAACAAGAGGAACACAGACACACATTATTTGTAAGTATGGATCCTCAAAAAGACCATGGTTGTAATGATGACTGAGGTTAGGAGTCCTGGCTAAATGAGCTAACTGGCTGTATACACCAGCACTGGTTCACCAGTAGATTGGACAGCAGTAAAACGTTTCATATAGGGACACAAGAACAGTCTTTGGCTGTTTTGTTTGGATGCGCTTATCAAGAAATGTAGCTGAAATGTCAGACGGCGTAAATGTTAGGGCTAATTAAGTAATTAAGGCCAGAAGTTGGCACGAAAACCATTAACGGATATGGCCCTCATTGGCAACCTCTGGCCTGGACTCCACTGGTTCATTGCAATGATGGTGCAGTTGGTTTCATAATGTGCCTCATGCTCCATTATCACTGTTATGACCTTTGCAATGACCATACAAAGCGTGGCGTCGCTGTGATGAATTAGACCATTTCGGTTACCACCAATTCAGGCAGCAAGGCTCCCGGTTATCAGCTGGTGTGACAAACAGGCGGAACATTACCGCTAAGTGTGGAAATGGGCAACGACCCGGCAAGTCGTGCCGCCCCCCGCGAATTGATTCCTCCGGCGCTCCGCTGCGGCGTAAATAGGAAAGCAAGCCATTCCGTCTGTTGTTGCAGACGACCGTAGAAGTGAACAGATTATCAGTGAGAGTGACGGCGGCTGCTTGTGTCTGGCAGTTGAGCCGGAATGGCGAGCGTTCTTCTTACCTGATCAGAACGAGTTTGACCTTGGTGGAGGCGGTCTTTATTATGGCAGACGCATTCTGGTGGCTTCTACCATACAGGACCTGGTTGTTGATCTTGGCAGAGACGGGAAACAGAGGCATTAGAATTCTGGTCGTTAGTCTGGGCTGTCTATGGATGGCAGAGATAAAGGCTACGAAAAGCTATTATAAAAAGGCTAACCGGCTTACTATTACACAAGCCAACTAAAATTCCTTTTAAGCACTGGTTAGAATGACATAAAGCACCTTTTTAAGATGCTCATCCTAGTGTTAAAACAGCACCCAATTTTTTCATTTGTATTCAAAGGAAAAACAAGGACGGCAGCCAGCACACCCAACCCTTGAAGATGGTGCAATATGTACAGCACAGAAAGGAGAGGTGTGTGTACGGTGTGTATAAGCACAGTGTGTGTATATGTGCATGTTTGTCCGTTAGCAGCAGGCCAAATTTGTGCAATGTGCAGGTGTGTTACTAAATGAATGCTTCAAGTTGTTTTTCTGTCTCACAAATTGTACTATCCTCTCTGACCACTGCTTGCCACCCGCACACGCAACACTGCTGCTGAAGGGCGTGCACTCCTCTGCGTGCTACGTCTGAGCTCATGCTGATTGGATGAGAGACCTGTCTCTCACTGGCCACAGCTGGTAGTCTTAAGGTGGGTAGCGAGGGGTGTCCCAGGGGAGCCTGGCCGACTAAAGCTAAGCCATACCGAAAGCCCCTACCCTGCTGTCTCCAGGTCAGAGGCCGAATAACGGGCTAAGCCTGGACTGGCAGCAAGTGGCTTAACTACTACTACACCATCAGGGATCCCTACACGTATATTTCACAAAGGTGATGGAAAACAGCGTCACAGCATCACAGAGAGACAGAGCGAGTGAGAGAGCAAGAGGGAGAGAGAGCGAGAGACAGTGAGAGATGAAGTCTTTACCAGCACAGCAAATGAAAAAGCCTTCCAATATCTGGGAAGCGATTACTCCCAAAGAAAGTAAAATAAAAAAAAAACGAAATATTTGAACAAACTCATTAGCATTCGGTAAACGGCCCAGGAATACGTGTGATGTGTTCAGTTTCTTTTGGCAATTAGCAGTCCCGTGACAGCCCTCGAATACACAGGGCCTGCAGCGGCATTTCAATAGAAACGCAACTAAATCCCCGCGTACAACCGCGGTCCAGACAAGCTAATAAAATTCAAAACCCCGGTGATTTCCGGAGGATCTCTCTCTGATTAGTCTAACCTGAGTGGCCCTTTCTGAAAGACACAAAATTGTATTTTTCCGCTCGCCGCAGTGACGGATTGTTTTGCCATTAATCTAGCGGTGACAGAGTGGTTTAAATCAGCCCTGCTCTCCTCGTTCTCCGGGAAAAAAAAGAGGAGCGTCGTCAGAGTGACACTGATGGAAAGGCTTCATTTTCCCTCAGGGTGAATGTGGGCTCGACAGGAAAATACCATTACTGAGAGTGAAAGGTGCCTGGACAGAGGGCCTTCAGCCAATCACCGGAGCTGTCCTCTTTACAGAGGGATGCCTGAGGCGGCGGGGCTATTTCTGAGGGAACATCGCTCTCATGTAACGCTAAGCTGTGTCTGCGTGTGTACCTGCTCGCGTTGTACTGTGTCGCGTGTGTGCGTGCGTGTTGTACGTGCCGTACAGTACATGCCTGGCCCTGTACCCAGTTCGCACAAAGTATGCGCTATATGTGTAGTGAGCATACATGGTTTAATGTATTTGAGCTTGTGCTTGGTAGCACAACAGCAGCTGTGCAAAAGGAGAAAGCCGTTTCTCCGTGGGTTTAAATTGCTTGTCTTCAGGTAGTGTGGGTGTGTGTGTGTGTCTGCACGTGTGTGCGTGTGCGTGTGCGTGTCTCACCTCCAGAAGCTCGTCCCCGATGCGGACGCGGCCGTCCCTCCCCGCCGGCCCGCCGGCGGTAATGCCCACCACGAAGATACTGATGCAGGAGCGGTCGCGGTTTCCCGCCAGACTGAGCCCCAGGCCCTGCCGGTCCTTCTCCAGCTCCACCAGCAGCAGCTCTCCCGGAAGGTCTCCGTACCTCTGCCTGATCCGCTCTGACACACAAGCGCAGGGGACACGGTCTGTCTGTTAAAACCTCCTGCCTCTTTCTCAAGTCTTCTTCCATTAAAACATTACCTATTTTTTATGTAACCTTTATTTATACAGGGTAGGCTGACTGAGCACGCATGCTCTTGCTCACAGCAACGCCCTGTTAACGCCCCCTTCCCAATTAACCTAACCTGCGTGTCTTTGGACTGTGGGAGGAAACCCACGCAGTCACAGGGAGAACATGCAGACTCCATGCGGGAAGGCCCAGGCTGGGATTCAAACCCAAAACAGTGCTACCCACTGCACCACTGTGCCGCCCACATTACCTTCTGCAGTAACTTTGTTCAGATGAAGTGATGCTTCGCAATTCTCTTTTCACATACAATCCACTTTAATCAGTTTACAGATTGAGTAGGTACTAGTAAAAATCTAAAACCGTAGTTACGATTACACACACAGATGGCCTTTACTTACATCCTTGATAATTATTTTTAAATAAAAGGTACATTTTGACTGTGTTTAACAGGCTATCCATCATTTGAAATATAACTAACATAAAATATAACCTTTAGGAACAGAGAAAGCATAAATCTGTAGGTTAACCTTTGAGCGTCAAACACAGCTATACTCTGCCTTGACAACTTGATACCCGAGGCCAGTCGTCCTCATTAGCCTTAAGAAGAAAAAACAGGGAAATAATACTTAAGGCGACCCAAAGGACCACCAGTCCATAACTCATGAACAAAACTGGCCGTAGGTCACAACAATAAATACTTTGGCAATGGCACGGCCTTTGAGGACAAATGGAAATCATTAAAAATAGCAACAATGTCACTGCTTGTTAAGGGGAAAAAAATTATCATTTGTACTCGACAGAAAGAACTTTCTGGCTTCAACAACACATTCATCGGAAGCTTCCTGACCTTTTCCTTTATATGCTGATTCCAGTTCTAGTTCCCATCTAGTTCCAACATCGACGCAAAAAAAAAAAAAAAGAAAGAAAACGACACGTAATAAGGCTGCCTCTTTCACAAATACCAACCACAGAAGAAGCCCATGCACCTGGACCGCAACTCGCAATTTTCCCACTATGTATTCAAACTGCTACCACGGGAACGGTGTCTCCATTGCCCCAGGTGCAAAACGGAAGGTAGGGATTTATTCATGACGCCATTATTTTGTTCAACAACAGCGCAGCATACCTAGCTCACTATGGCCACTGCATACACAATCTGATGGATTTATATGCGGTGCAGTGGATGGCTGTACAAATCATGCGAAATTGACATATGTATTTGTGTTGGTTATATGTAGGTCTGTACTTATTTTTCCCAGAGAGTTCAATAGGAAAAGGAGTCAGGAGAAACAACCCTTAAAGTGATCCACTCATATCTACTGCATATCTGGCAGCAGAGTGATGGATTCAGGCTCATTTGATGCCTCAGACCCTTGATGAATTATAGCCATTTAGCCAACCATGTGTTCCACACTATTCCCATGTAATTTACAGCTTAATCTAGTCCCACTCCCCAATTCCCATTGAGAGCCATTCAAATGCAGAGGTTATAGTATCCCTTGTAAGAGTACCTGCAAATAAGATATCGAGTCTGCACTGTATGTATTTATGCAGACTGGTGTTCAGTATGACAGATAGATAGTGTATTATGCATCTACGTGTAGAGCCGTATTCACTGTTACTCTAAAACTGGATTAATGAAGTTCTCAAACTTAAAATACATCTCCCCGGAAATTAATGCTCAAGACTATATCAGTCTTTGGAACAAAATCTGCTCTCAACAAAACATTGCTCTAAAAATGTTCCTGTTCTGAACTTGATGTTCTGAGTGGATCTCAAGACCACCAGAGGATAGTGGCTTAATAAGTAGGCTACTTCACCTCCATTACTTACATAAAAATTATATTTCAGAAGGCACATTCAGAAAAGCTTTCTCGTCTCAAAATAAGAAAGTTGCGCACATTTTATTCAGGGGAGGACATATTTCTTAAAAGAATCGATGCAAAATATAATCGGTTACTGCAAATGGGTCTTCGGGAGCATAACAAGATACGCGGCCGCGCTCCAATGTACCGACATTCTTTCGGCTAATGAGAAAACAGGACACGTGGCACACGATCCCATCGAAGTCACTAAGGCCTAAGGTAGGCCCACGACAAGCCGCCGTCCAACTTGGTTAGAGAAGACAAATAGATCACAGTTAGGTGGTTCGCGGAACAGGCAGTCTATCTCTAGCTTTGACACTTATTAGTGTGGCCAGGGTGACCTTTCCCCCGTGTGGCTGCGGATCCGCTCGGCCTCTTGGCGTCCGGACCTGCCCGAGCAGTGTTCTCACAGGCTGACATTTCCCATAATCCCTGCTGTGTGAAAGCAGCCAGGCCTGACAGAGGCAGTTTGCGTTCCCTCTCATCTCTTTCTCCCTCCCTTCTGCACACGGTTCTCCGCGCGAAATCCCTCCGCAGGCGCACACCGAGGTTCCCGGACCGGTTCCGGCGCCATCACGGAAAGGCGGTCGAATCGGTGCCGAGCGGTCCTTCAAAGGTTCCTCAACAGGACGTCACTGAGGGTTCTCTGGGTTAACCTCAAAGCAAGGTTTTCCTTTTTTAATGCTCATTAAAAGCATTTCCAAAGAAGGAAGAACGATCGTTCAAAACGAACCTTGACACCGCGTTTTGATCACACGCACGTATGAAGCAGTCCCTCCTCCCTGATGGGCTTTGCGGACAGTTGGAAATGACAGAAACGCATAGGAAGTTCCCCGGGGGCCGTTAGACACGCGCCAGTCAATCGAGGGCCGATTTGCGGGCTTCCGAACATCGCCCACGAATCTGAAACTTTGTTATTATTTATTTATTGATCTTTGTAGGCCCGTGGATGTTTGCTACATGGCTATCGGTGAGGGAGCAATGAAACCGGGGATGAAATACACACAGCCTGTCCCTTTCTGCGGGTGTTTTATGGACAGCCCAGTGTGTCAGCCCCATTTTGATTAAAACTCCAGCTGTCTGGCCATGAAAATGGCGAGGGGGGAGGGGTAGGAGGCGGGGGCAACCTTTGCAAGAAGCCCGCTGTCCCCGTGTTTATTTTCAATTTATTTTTACTGCAGGGAAGCCTTAAACGCTGTCGCCACGTGATAAAAGTAATTAAAAACCCCTTAAGAGCTACATAAATTCCCCACAAATGAAACGCGAGGATATTTCGCCCCCTCCCCGCAGAGCAGACCCGTTCTCAGTGGAGAGAGAGCAGGGCCTGTTCCGATCCGATAAAGACCACGTCCCATTAATTCCTACTTTACGCTTCATTTAGAAAAACAGCAGAAATTCTCCTATTCATCTTTTAACAGTTATTAGTTCACACATTTACTGCTCCATCAGGGCTTTCAGTGAGATCTGGGTCATAAAGATTGAAAATGAACATAAATCAAGCTTTGTTTTTTTTTGTTGTTTTTTTTTTGTTTTAAATGACCAAAAAGTTCCATCAAGGAACACGTCACACCAAAAACAGTTTTAGTTTTAGTATTATCGGGATCATTTACATTTATATGCATCAGGTATGTGATTTTTCCCCCCCATATTTATTTGAAAATACGGTAACATTTTACATTAAGTTGCATACCTAAAAATAGTAACTAATTTGGTAACAGATTATTAATAAGCAACTCCAACATAGGTAACATGGAACAGCAGTTAGTGGTATTCTTGCTTACACATGTGAAACAAGGCCAGCCCTGTTACATCTATCCTGCTGAAATTAAATCATTCCATATCATAAAGATACATTGTCAAGTTAACAGGCTAGGTTTATTTGCTGTGTATCATGAGTGTATCAAGATGTGGCCTATGAATGTAAATAAAATATTCAAAAATATTCACATGTAATTAAAAATAAACTGTTGTCCTATGTTACCTATGTTGGAGTTTCTCAGTAATAACCTCGTTACAATTTAACTACACAGGTATAGGTGTAGCTTAATATAAAGTGTTACCGAAAATACACATTTTCAGACATTGAATTTACCAGAGAACCACTTTCAAAGCACACAAATCAAGTGTCTTTAGACTCTTTGACAGCTGATAGCAGGAGAAAATGTTCAGCAAAAAAGAGAAAACGCTACTGGCACCAGAAACATTTATGGTGTGAAAATGAGCGCGTCCTGTAAGACCAGGAGGAAGCACGTCCCTAAAAAACTGCTGGGTAAAATAAACAAAATTACAGCAGTGACGTAATGTTGTGGTGCAAAGCGTGACGAAAAGTTCACGACGCTGGTGAGCTAAGTGGCTCTCTCAGAGTGCAGCGTTAGCATCGCTAGATATGCCCACGGTCTTAATTATTCAATTGATCTGAACCTCCCTGTGAAGTCATTAATAGTGCATTTCCCCCCACGTATCAAATTGAAAGACCGATAAAACTTTCATATTCCCTCTGGTCCTGGGGGATTGATTGTGCCCTGGTCTGATCAATTTTCTGCTCCCGCTCCACCCTGAAGGAAGGCTGTTAATAAAATAAAATGAAATGGGGGAAAAAAATACATGTTAAGACGAGATGGCGGCGTGGCATGTTGCTGGGCTTCCAGAGCAAGAGGGGCTCGAAGAAACTGAAAATCGATGTTCCATTATCGGCCGCAAAACAGGAGGGGCGGGGTCAGTCGCTTTGAAGGATGGGCGGGGGGGAGGCAGGGGGGGAAGGACACGAATACAGGAAGGACAAGGGGGGAGTCTGGGGTGGGACTGGAAGGCTGCAGAGATTACACCTAAAAGGAGGAAAACATGGAGCTTGGGTACCTCCATGCTCAAAACAAAGGCCATATTTTCACCCAACTCAACCAATGAGGAGCACAGCCACACAGACACACACACACACACACACACACACACACACATCTCTCCCCGTGCTGCCAGGATTCCAGGCCCGCCTGAGCAGTAATTACAATTAAGAGAGCACGGCGGGTTCTGCGGAAGAGCGAGAATGGCGGCGTCCGGCAGAGAGAGACTGGCAGCGCCGGGACCGGCTGCCCGGATGATGAAGCGATCCCCATTAGCTGCCCACTCTGCCCCGGCCCCGCCTGCAGCCCATTGGCTCTCCGGACGAGACGGCTGCCGCGCGGTGGCGGCGGTCCCGGCGGACAGGCTAGGCTAATGAGCCTCCTTCATCACTGTCCAGTCAGAGGCGCGTGCGGACCCTCCCTCGTGAGCTGAGCGCCCCCCCGGGGGGATCCGGGGGAAACGGCGGCTCCGCGGGCGGTAGTCCCGCCTCCGGCTCTGGAGAACTTTCCGTAATGCGCTTTTAAAAAAACGTCCACTTAGAAAGAAAAGAGGGCCCTGTGGCACCCTTTTGCTGTCAATTGCATGTCATTCTCAATTCTAAACTTGTGTTCTCCTCCCCCGAGCTCTGACTGGTAGAGGCCAAGGTAAGGGTGAATGGTGATGTCTGAGGGCTGTCTTGTTCACCTCAGAGCCTCTTGTTCCTGTGCCCTGCCTGCCTACATTAGCTTTAGCATTTTCAGCGCCACTTTGAGCGTGCCATCCATAGCGTTGGCTAACGGTACGTCCCTCACCTGCCCATCGAGCGAAAGGAGCTCTGCGTCGGCCCCTCACCCCTGAAGCCCCTGGACACGGTCATAGACTGCATAAAAATACGGACTGTGACGTCACCCATCGACTTTCCACGTTCTACATTTTCTCGTGGGAAGAATTTATTGACTTCGTATTTTGGCCGCAATTGGTACCATTGACTTGCATTGGAAAAGGGGCCTGAAAGACCTACAGGAGCCAACCGCACTGCTGCCAGAGAGCAATGCTCTTAACAAGACCAGGAAGTGAGCTCAGCCAAGTCCGGCTTTGGCCCCTTGGACAGGGTGCGGGGCCCACTGACCTGTTACCCTCCAGTAATCGAGCAGCCCCCAAATCTCTCGAAGGCGACGCTTCTGCGGACCGCCATGCGCAAGACACGGCGCGGAGCTGTGAACGCGTCTTCCACGGCGTTATTACCAGCTAGGTATTCTCACGGAGCACACGACCGCAGAGAGTACACCCTCAGGCCCACCCGAAGCGCGGCGTCCTCCTCGCTCCCGGGCTCACGTGGACCGCGTACGGAAATGTCATCTCCGAAAAGGCCACATCTGGGGAGGGGTAGGACAGCTGCTGTTATTTTAATTAGGATCTCTTTCAGCACTTCAAACGAAGCGGGCGCCTCGCCGCGGGGCGCTTCTGCCACCGTGCGGGATGTAAATTGGCTCTGGAACCCGCAGCTGAGATTATTGCTCATTTGAGGAGCGGGGGCGGCAAGGCAGAGACAAGTTGGCTCGAAGGGAGGCGGGGTTTTTCCCGCCATTAACCGTTGTGTACCGCTAGTCGTACCTCGCCGGTTTCAGCGGTCAGACCTCGGAGAGCCCGGACCCGCTCTTCCCTCCCGGAAATTCATCGGGGGCCAATGCGGGGCGTGGACGCGAGGACGCGTGGCTAATCTGAAAATTGTACTCTCTCGCGGCGAATCCGCTTCTTCCGTTTAGCGCAGTACATTAATCTACTAATTTCCACTCCCCGGTTAAAGCTTCATCAAGTCATTACATTTTTCAGAGGTGAGAAGCGGGGGAAAAGGGATAGACGGGGACGCGGACGGGCCGTTAAACACGTCCGAGGCAACGGCTCTAATGCTGAAGATGAACGCCTCACATTTTATGAGCTGAACATAAGTTCTGGGGCTCTGGAAGGGGGCGGGCCATGGGCATTGCCATGGGGACAGAGGAGATGGACAGGCTCCAGCAATATGATGAGTGGACTTCCCTGGCGTCTCCAGGCTGTGAAACATAAAAACCAGCAGATGCAGAAGAACCCCTAGAGGCTTGAACCTTCTCATTCCACCGGCCCGCCGCACCCCCAAACCTCCCCTTCAGTTTCTGTACTATACTGTAATATCTTTTGAAAGCACTTGGCCTCCACAAAAATGATAATTTCCCGTCTGTTATTTAAAATGATCATGCTTTATATTCACAGATCAGGGTATGAAATGAACCTTTTCACCATGCACGTACAAGGCCGCACGCTCACATACAGACAGATGGACCTGCAGACAGACACACAGACAGACAAACTCACACACACACACACACAGACACAGACAGACTCACACACGCAGGCACGCTCACACACACAGACCGACGGACCTGCAGGCACGCTCACATACACAGACAAGACAAACACACACACACACATACGCAAAAACAGACAGACAGACAGATGGACTCACACACATGCAGGCACGCTCACACACACAAACTGAGGGACTCACACACACACGCAGTCATGGTCACATACATACGACAGATGGACTTGCATACACAAGCAGGCACGCTCACACACACAGACAGACGGACTCCGACACACACACACACACACACACAGACGGACGGACTCACACACACACGCAGGCACGCTGGCCCAGTAGGAGTGAGACAGCGTTACAGAGGCGGGATGATTGATGATGGCAGCCTTGCGGGTTGCTAGCCCAGCTCTGGAGCTCTCCTCACTGTCACAGCCTGATGCTTTCATTAATTCTGCTCTGCTTAAAACCTGCCAGCAGCCACTCGCTCACTCCAACGGCACGTCCGTTTAGGCGAGCGCGGATTACACCAGCCCTCCCTCTCCCGACCACGTCCGCGCCGCCGCTCCAGGTCCCCCGTCGCCTCCTCCTGGAGCGTGGAGGAACTGCACCGGACGTGCACGGAGGACGGGGGCTCCCCCTTCGCCGGGAGAGCCCGCCAACCCGCCGACGCTAGTTTATTTCATTTTCGACTTACTTTCGGCGGCGCTGCGCCCCAAAAACCTGGCGTTCTACTCGCACGAGCACTCCCTCGTCTTCCAAGAGGCGAGCCGCGACCCCCGAGCCGCGCCCCCTCTCCCTTCATTAGCGCTGACGGCGAGCCCCGGGTCGTCGTCCCCCCCCGTCTTGGCAGCTGTGACACCTGGCTACGCCCCCCTCTCCCGCTAGTAAAGCGAACACGTGGACCGCGCTTAAAGGAGCCTGGTATCCATGCTCAGCCGCTGCCGGAGACAATTAAAAACACCGCCTTCCTCCCCGTATAGCGAGCACAGAGGCAGAGCCTCCCGCAAGGATGTCTGCAAGGTGATTCATGCGCGCAACGGCCTCCACAGTGTAATTAGGACACAAAGCTGCGGTGAAAAGCCAATCCTAAAGGACCTCCGTACCCCACAGCCGCCCAACCGAGTCTTACTCAAGGATTTGCATATCCCCAAATATAACCATCTGCAACCATTAAACCAACAAGCGCAGGAGGTAAAATGGGTCTCCTGCAGGTGGTGGCAGAAGGCCCCCGGCCCAGTCTTTTCTATTTAAAGACGGAACGGAAAGGACGCGATCCATCAAGTGGCGGGAGAAGTACCGTCTGAGAGAGAACCTGGCGACGCCACGTTATCTGGGCAGAGCAGCAGCTCCGCGCCGACGAAGATCCGCAATTAATCGCTCCAATCAGGGGCCCATCTGTCTTGCAGACACGTGGATCCGCTTTGATTGAGCGCCCGCGCAGGTTGTAGCACCGCGAGCTGGCGTTTCTGCCGGAAACGCGAGGAGGACGCAGTCGAGCGGAACATGCAGGCGCAGTTTAGGAAAATTCCAATGTTTTCCGCTCCGACTGAATCCTGCGACGCCATCGGAATGAACCGACAGACACCGGAGGTCCGGCCAGCGGCAACCAGACAACACGCGGCATGGCCTCCCCCTCAGCGTGAGGCTGCGTGGACGCGAGCAGCTCTCACGAAGCAACGTGCTGGAAGCCTGCACTGTAATGATGCCCTAGCCCAGAGGAAGGCGACGAGGGCCGTATCCATTTTGGCTTTTCACGCCAACTTCTGCCCTTAAGTACTTAATTAGCCCTAACATTTTCGCCGTCTGACA
This sequence comes from Synaphobranchus kaupii, assembly GCA_029718625.1. NCBI lineage: Eukaryota > Metazoa > Chordata > Actinopteri > Anguilliformes > Synaphobranchidae > Synaphobranchus > Synaphobranchus kaupii. The sequence goes on along the minus strand of CM056377.1, from coordinate 35,457,405 downwards.
TTTTAGCTACATTTCTTGATAAACGCATGAATGACAGCACGAACGCATGAAGACCGTTCTTGTGTCCCGATGTGGAACCGGAACTGCCCACCCAGGCCCTAGCCAGTACAACTTACCACACATCACATGACGTTAACGACGGCCTGGATTATGTCGCAACGCAGAGCAACAATAAAATCAACGTTCCGACGTTCAGCACGCCGAGTACACGCTAATAACTCAGCTACATATAACAACCTTAATAGATAATCCCGAGTGGCACAGCGAAGCAGAAAAAAAGCCAACAGTCTCATAAGTCAGGTTCCTGCCGAGAGGAATAATTCCCATTTCAGTGAAGTGTCTGGCTAAAGAACGTTAGCTTCTGTAATTGGAAAATGCTATTATTCCTTTGGGTCTTTACTGAGGTAAGATGTACAAATTCATGAATACTTATGATTTGCAATTCTTTTATGGTCTTTTTTTTAATCAGAATCCATGGGCCTAATTGTTAATCTCTTGATCCTTTCTGAGATTTGCCTTCTCTATCCTCGGAGACTCAGAGTACTGCTTCGCGCTCACGAAGCAGATTATGCAGGCTCCCCCGAACTATCGAGCAGCTCCGCTGATTGTTATTTCAGGCACAGTTTTCAAAGAGGAGAGAGATAGAGAGAGAAAAGAGAGGGAGAGAGAGACGAACAGAGAAGAAAAGAGATGAATACATTTGGCGCTCATCGAGTTGTTCTGGTGTGCTGCCTGTGCGAACGGGAGGGTACTGCAGCGCGTCCGATCTGCCTCCGCGCCTGCTTGCGCCCGCCGTGCGTCCGCACTGCTAATGGTGGCCGGCGCGATTCCTCACCCGGCGCCGTCCCCCTCGCGGCCGGTCAGGGCCGTACGTCCGCGCGCCGCGTCACGCGCCGTTCTCTAAAGCGTCGGGGATCGCCGGAGGAACGGCCCTGCGGCGGCATTCAATTTGCGCGCTGCTTTTTACGCCCTTTTCCTCCGGTTGTTATTGGGCGGGCGGGCGGGCGGGAGCGCGCGAACTTGTGTTGAACCGCAAACGCGGTTATTGCTGTCGGGCTCCGCTCCTCGTTATTATAAGTGCGGGGGAACATTGCTATGATAAGAGGTGAGAGGGAGAACACTTGCGGAGACGCGTGGCTCCACGCTACCTGCTGGGAGCAGTTAAGCGACGGACGCCCCGAGACGCTGCCATATCCATCACCCTCGGCGGTGTAGTGAGGCAGGGCTCTGGGCTCTGCTGCAGTCCCTCTGTCAGCGAAGAATAATTATTTATATAAGCTATGATAATGATGATGGGGAGAAATGATTCGCCAGCAGATATCGTTCGACCCGAGCCAGCGAGAGCTCAATTTACACAGCAAGCCCTCGCGGGCTGTGGAAGACAAACGACCGCTGCAACAGCGACAAGACCCCGGCGATGAAAGCGGCATACGCGCAAGATGAAATGCGTCATAAATACCTGTATGAGAGCGCCGTTACGACTACGCATGCGCGCGCGCGCACACACACACACACACACACACACACACACACACACACACACACACACACACACACACACACACACACACACACACACACACACACACACACACACACACACACACACACACACACACACACACACGCTCCCCTTTTTTAAAATGTACTCATCTGCTGAACCCAACATCCCCTCTTCACTGCACTCGTAATTTGACACAATCGGAACGGGGCCATTTCCGAAACGACGGCGACTTCTGAGCATCCACAGTCGATTACCTCAGAGAACAACATAAAACAAACTGAGTGCTCCATTTCATTCACATTACCGGCAGGCAGCGAGTCCTTGGGAAGGAGGTCATATTTCCCCAACTACTACGGCGCAATTTGACAGTTGGCGCCCGCTTCGGAGTTCCGCCCACCTGTTTGTTCACGTATTCTCCTGCGCCCCTGCTTTTGAAAGACGGCAGCACTCGGAGCGCAGGAGGACAAGCGGACAGAAAGCCCCCCCTTTAGGGGGAGGGCGACCAACGCCTGTCAGCTCCCGTCTCACCTCCGGGCGGCAGAGACGAAGCGCCAGCTGTAGACCTGGCAACCACTTCCACTTGCTGATGTCCTTGAATGTTTTTGCTCAACAGAGGGAGGATAAAGTGATGACAGACCCAAACACCTAAGTACCACTGCTGTGTATGGCCATCCTCTCTCTCACACACGCACACGCACACACACGCACACACACGCACGCGCACACGCACACACGCACGCACGCACTCACACACTGACCATGCACTAATGTAGTCAATAAAACAAACTGTTGCCGGCAATCACACACAAACCCCTCATCGTCTCAAGGCAGAAGCGTGCAGGATCACACAGGCAGGGATGCACTAACCTGGCAACATGGTCCATGCTTCAGTCTCCCAGCCTTCCTGAGCTCAAAGTCTGCATGCGCTCGTGCGTGTGTGTGCGTGCGTGCGTGTGTGTGTGTGTGTGTGTGTGTGTGTGAGAAACCCCCCCGCCCTCCTGCCCTCAGCCTTGTGGTTCCGGACGGAGGTGAGGAGGCATGCCGTCGTGGGAGCTGGGTAGCGGAGGAGGGCAGGCCGAGGCGCAGAGTGGAGGGGAGTGAGGAGCGTGTCTGACAGTGTGGGAGCTGCTGCCAGCACTGAGCGCGTGTACACGCTCGCACACGCTCTCCATCTCTCTCCCTCTCTCTGTCCCTCCCCCACGTGCCTTCCTGGCTGCTACTCTCTCTCTCTCTCCCTCTCTCACTGCGTCTGCTTCAGACACACACAAACATACATAGACACACGCACGCACACACACACACGGACACACACATACACCATACACATGCACACAAACATACACATGCGCACACACACTTTTATTGCTCTTCTCGTCTCTCATATCTCTTTGTATCTCTATCAAACATTCCTTGAATATTACCCAGAATGTGGCAGTGATGAATAGGACTGGGGATGAAGAGGAGGAAGAGGAGGAAGAGGAGGATGATGAATGGATGACTGGGCAGAGTAGTTATTGTGGCTAATCCGCACGGCTGCTTTGGCTTTGGTACGTGTTGACAACGTGCCGACGGAGAACAGCGAGCTTTGACTCACCACAGAAGGGTATTAAACCGATGCATCTTCATTCTACTTTATATAGCTTTGCAGTCACCGGTCCAGTGAATTCAACACACAGGTTGCTAATAAAGAAAATAACCAACAGAATTGAAACAAAAGCCTAAAAAAAATCTGACTGACTTGGCTGAACAAACTGCAGTGTTGGAGTGGTGGTCAGAGCAAATTATGTGCATGACCTACGTAAGGGCACACTGACCAGCTCGGCGAGGCCAGAGAACGTGTTCCCCCGCGTCCCGCGAAGAGACGCACATTTTAATTCCTTTCACACCCTCAGACAGCAAACAAGTATCAAATATCCCGAAAATGAAAGCACCTGGTTCAGATTGCCATATCTGTGCACACCGAATTAAGCCGATTATGTCAGTGTTTACTCACATAATCTGTGCAGGATAAACAGCGCCGCGGCTCGCGAGCATCTGTCTGTGGATATATAAATATGTGATGTGATTGGGTAGAGCTGCCATTTGTTCCTTCCATATTGTTCGTTCTCGTCTCAATTTTTTTACCGCCTCCGCTCCTCTGTCGCAATATCCCAGCGAAAACCTTTCATTTGAAAGTCTTTCGGCCCCATGCTACATTTAGCGAGTCGCTCACTGGCACGACTGTGCAAAATTACTAATACAAAACGCAGCAAGCTGCTCTAAACTCCATTAAACCTGCATCGGACTGCAGACGCCGGCGAGCGACTCCACCCCCCCCCCCACCCCCAAACACGGGGAATAACCACGGCAACGCTAGAACACCTGTGAGGCAATAATTCCCCCCATTAAGAGGGAAAGCGGACCTCAAGGCGTTCCAGCCAGCGCCACCGCGGGATCCTTTTCGTACTGAAGATGGGCCCGTTCAGAAAGTGACATTAACATTTCCATTTCAGGCACGCCCAATTAATCGCCCAAATCAAAGCCGACGTTAATTTCCGACAGACTGGTGCCATTACTGGTGAAGAGTGAACTGGCGGGGGGGTGGGGGCACAAAGGTCGTCACCCAGGGGAACGCCTCCCATTCACGGCGAGAATACATAACTGTGGTAATTGTGAGGCTGTTGAAACGGGTTTCAGGTTGAGTGCAAGGGAACAATGGAGCCTCCCGAGGATGTGAACACAGAGGCCCCCGTAATGGCTGGCGTGCGGGGCGGCAGGCTGAGAGAGCCGCACATTAATTCTCCATGAGGTCAGGGAAGAGCAAGTGCAGCCAAACACAGAATCCACAAACCACGACAGGCCCATGCTCCCCATTCATAATTTATAGGCGCCCAAAGCCATTAAAAACTGCCAATCAAATCGGGGTTGATGGGGAAGACGTGACCCCTTGGGAATGAATTCAGAGCATACAAAAAGCTACGAATAAGCAGAGAGAATGCACAACCGTGCTCAGCTAAAGCGAAGACAAAGGAACGCAAGGTTACAACAGGGGCGTTCAGTCTTATCCGACAAGGGCCGGTGTGGGTGCAGGTATTTGTTTTAGCCCACCATTACGACACCTGATTCAAGTAATTAACTAATCATGCTCTTCAATCAAGTTAACTGGAATCAGGTGTCTTAGTGCAGGCCTAAAACAAAAACCTGCACCCACACAGACCCTTTTGAGATAAGATTGGACGCCCCTGAGTTACAGTGTCCACACATAACACCCTAAGGTCTGTGACACAATTCAAGTCACTTTTTAAATTTTAACCGATTTCCCTGTCTCAACTCAGAGGAAGCGCAGCATTTCCAACATGCATCCAGCGCACTGGGCTTCTTTTTCAGACGCTTTTCAGCCTTCGTTTATTTGGCGCAATAAGCGTCTGCAATTGTGCCCGATTCGAAAACAGCCAGGAAAACGCTCTACCTGAAAAACAGTGTGAGGGGAGAAGGAGGATAGCTTCATGTCAACGTGTCCGCGACAAAAGACTGAATGTACAATCAATTCCACGAGCTGAAAGAGAAGCCGAAGCACCGAGACGGGAGTGACTGCGGTACAAAGGATGCGCGAAGCCCTCCGCTAACTTTCCCTGCGATAGCACGACAAAAAAAAGGAGCGTACAAATAAAAGGGTTACTTCAGGTTACCTTGAGAGTACAAACGACACGCGGAACACCAGCGCATTGCCAGTGTGCCTCTTCAAAAGCCCGGATGAGTCAGAGGCCGCGTCGGGAGAAAGGGCCGGGGATCGGGCGGGAGAATACTTGGGGTTATCAAGGACGGTCGACTTCTTTTGGAGACGGAGGGAATTTGGGAAGTAAATAATTACGGAGGGACTTAACTCCCGCGGCGTGTGTGCCGGTTTGTTCTGAGAGGGTGGAAACTTTACAGGCCCCGCGCGCGGCGGCTTTCGAAGCCCAGATCTGAAGGAACAGGGGGCAGGAGGCAGTGGGAGGGACGCGGCACGGGGTGACGCCATTCCTCCAGAAACCAGAGCTAACTGACCGCACGGGGCTGCTAGTTAAGCACCAGACTGTCGGGGCTCAGCGACACGCATAATTTCACAGGGATAAGTGGCATCCAAAATGGCGGAATTTAGGAAATTTCCACGGCAAGGCGAAACCGCTTCCGAATAAGGTGTGAAATGAGCGATTTTCATTCAACTCCAGGGGAGGCACTTGTGAATTTGAGATTCGGTCAAGAGAGCGGTGTCACTAATATTGGAATGTCAAAGAAGGACAGCGTACCATAAAGAGTGGCACTGTGGCTCCTACTGACATGACAAACTGAGGCCTGAAAATTCCTTTCATATCAACGCCTCTCCTCACAGAATATGAATGCAAACACTATCATGAAAGAGTTCTCAACAAATGGTAACCTGACTGCCTGCAACAAAATGCCTTGCCTCTGGCAGAAAAGACAGTTTAAAGGTGGTTCCTCTTCCCTTGCAATTCTTCAATGAGAATTTTTGTTAAGAACTAAGAAGGAAAAAGAAGAAGAAAGGTCTTGGTCCAGGGTTTGTCATCGACTGTATTGGGAAATATTTTAGCTTCTACCTAGCTCAAGGGTAGAGGAAGAGAGGAGAAAAATCCTCCAGGCATCCAAGGGCAATCAAATTACTAGGACATGGTTTGTGTTCCTGGGAATCTATATTGCAATGAAAGTGTCTTTGGGGAGAGATACTGTGTGTGTGTATGAGTGAGAGAGAGAATGAGTGTGAGATAGAGAGAGTGGGTGAGTGAGTGAGTGAGAGTGTTTGTGTGTGTGTGCGTGTATGAGTGAGAGAGTGAGTGAGTGTGAGAGAAAGTGAGTGCTTGTGTGAGTGTGTGTTTAAGTGAGTGAGTGAGTGAGCGAGAGAGAGAGAGAGAAAGAAAACAGACCTCTCCTAAAATGAAACTTGCATTTATATTTACATTTGTAGACCAGCGCACTTAGCCAGCGCAGGCTCAGCCATCGCCATCTTGACAAAAAAATGTCTCCGGTGACGTAGTGTACATCGTTTGTACCCTACATCTTGTGGTGCATTGTGGGGGATATTGAGTGAACTATTTCGGGGGTCAAATTTGACATTTTGAATTCGGACACCCTACAAAATGACGATACCCTAAATAGTGCACTATAAAGTGTATAGGGAGCTTTTAAATATGGCCAACCACCACAGAAAAGGACAACGTATTAAATCTGAGACTGGGCGAAGCCATTTAAGCCAGGTGTGTCGGACTGTCCTGGAGGACCAGAGTGTCTGGGTGTCTGGAGCGCTTTATTTAAGTCATTGATTGGTCCACAAACCTCGGCTCCAAAGCCAAAACAGGCTGATTATGGAACAGGTTGACGATTGAAGATTTGAGTTTGACACCCGCACTGTAAGCAGCACCTTTACTTCAAAGCCACCTTTATATCAGCCATTTTTACTGGCAAAAAAAAACAGGTCCACAGACTGTCTAAAAACGTGCAAAAAGAAGAAAAAAATCACACACCTGTATTCTCTTTGAACGCACCTGGATAAAAGGCTTGCGTACGTTTGTTCATTAATAGAAGCTCTGTGCTCACAGGCAGCCACTGGACTTCCATCACCGACTCAAGCCAGAGCTTTAATGACTGCGCTGGAGTGGAACGATCCTCTCTACCCCACAGCCTGGCTGAGTTCTTGTTTTTCTACAGATACCAGAGAAAAGCTACCAGGGCAGGCCTGAACCAGCAGGATGTAAACAACACCCCCCCCCCCCCCCCCCACACACACACACACACACACACACACACACACACACACACACACACACACACACACACTGCTACACAGTTGCTTTCGCTTCAAGGCAAAATAAATTGTGAACGCTGCAGTTCACGCTATCCAGCATCTAGTTACTCTCGGCAGGACTCTTGATAGTCTTCAGTTGATCTGTGTATTTCCCCTCTCTTCTCTCTCCGTTTCAAACAATCTGTGAAATTCTCAGCGTGTGGGGGCTGGTGACTGGCTGGTTCGAGCGCTGGACCCAGGGAGGCGAAGCGGAGGCCCGTGTTCGAAGAGAACCGCGTTCGCCTTTCCATTCAGCGGGATCGGGACGCGACGGTCACCCTCTCGTCGTAAATCACTGCCCACTCCAGAGGCCTTAGCGAGGGCCCCCCGAGCGCGCGCTCGTTATGCCCTCGTTATGTTAATGAGACGGTTCCCCTTGTCACGCGCCGTCGCGGTCCGGGTAATCCGCCCGGCGACAGCTACGCACACGTGGGATTCGCTCGCCGCTGGGGATGGGAATAGGAGGGTCCCGTTATAAACAGTGGGCGGTCCTGGGTTTCCACGCCCGCTGCAGTAACAGGCGGCCTTGACCTGAATATCGCCCCTCTTTGTATTCAGGACAGGAACAGTAACAGCCTGCAATGGAGCTGAGCCACTGCAGCTCACTGTAGCCTTCCAGGAAAACACAGGCAAAAACAGCGCTGCCTGGTTCTCTTACAGCACAACACACACAATGCCAACACTACACCCATGATAATGGAATGACAAGCACAGTTGCATGTGTGTGTGTGTGTGTGTATATATATATATATAAACTAAATAGATTTTCAAAAATGCACAGCAGTTGCTGGGTGGCTCATTAGTTAACCCCTTCGCGCATACCCCCTAGTGGCAATGCCGCCGGCGCTGTGAGATTGCTCAACTCAGACATTCATTGCTCCTGCAACAAAACGAAGTGGAGACAACAAACCCCGTGTTCTAGCTTTATTAGTACACTGTCAGCTTTTATATTACGGCCTTGGATAGAGAAAGTATAATTTGATATGGCAAACTTGCTCATAGTCCATTCAATAGTACTTAGTTATCAAGAGGCCTGCTCTGCTTGACCTGACCTAAGATCTGCCTTTCTCTTTCCCCCCTCCACTCCACAGGCACAAAAGAGGCAATAAAATCACGCTGAGGCGCTGGCTTATCTGTGATATAAATCTTAGAGTGGCCAGGGTAGGGTGTCTGGTCTCCTGTTGAGGAGAAACACTAGACCACAAGGATGTTCATGGAATCTGGGGCCTAGTGTGGCCAGAGAATACCACATGGCCACCTGGATTCCTTATCCATTTTAAGTTTGAATGTCAATTGTTTGCTCTGAAATGTAATAGTTTACCTACTGGCTCCACTGGATCATTCTGGAGCCCACTGTACTCATGTTTGAATTGTTAAGAGGCTAAAACCCTGGATCTTTTGATAACCATATCATTGTGTTTAGTCCTGCTCCCTACAACATTATATCAGTTGAACAATAAATTGGACAGCTATTAGATAAGCACGACCCTGTCATAAAGGAGTCTGAACCCCCACCCCCCTCCTTCCAAACCTCCGCATTACCCAATCAGGGCACAGATCCTCAATGCTTGGGGAGAATGGTATTTATGGGTGGCTGAAGGTGAAGTTTTGGGCTAACTAAGTTTGGGGCGGTGGAGGTGGGAAGTCCTGTGAGTGCTGTTGGTGCTGCAGTAGTTCCTGGGGTCTACAGAGGAGAAGTCTTTCCTTGGTTGTGTAAACTTGTGACCGCTGAGTTTTTATCGCTGGCTTTTCTTTTATTCCTCTGGTGCTGAAATTGGAATATTCTGGCAAGTTCTGGCTTATCTCGCTCTCCTTTCTGGTAATTAAAATTTAACATCTGGTTTAATGTCTTCCTTTTTGTAAATTATAAGCAGTGAGCCTACGTTCATGAATGAATGTATGATTCCAATTATTCTAATTGACAGTTTTTCCTGTAATAAAATTATTTAATCTAAAGACCTCATTTAGACTTTGTTTTGACTTGGTTGATCCATCAGGTTACTGTTCGACTGACCAATGAATTCGGCAATTTAATTGATGACTGTCATTTTAAATAATAATTATTCAATTAAATCCACTGAATATAATTAAATGTAGGTTGAGTGAGGGTTTTAGCACACTATACCACTTGTGTTCAGCATTCAGAGTGCTGGACGTTTGAATTGCTGGATTCAGAAAATAACACATTTTTCCTTGAAACCTCACTTCCCCGACAACACGATACATGACAACTATGCCACATACAGAGCTTCTAAGTGCCACCATTGTCACATAGCTCACATAGTCACCATTTAACAACGCCCACCCAGTCTCACCTGCAACTATACCCCCCCCAAGCCTGACACATTGGACAATAGCGTCTATCTGGGAGTTCATAAAAATATTCACCACCAAAAATGTGTATTCTGTCATAGCAACAAGATAACTCCAACAATAGCCGAATACAGTGCATCCGGAAAGTATTCACAGCGCTTCACTTTTTCCACATTTTGTTCTGTTACAGCCTTATTCCAAAATTGATTAAATTCATTTTTTCCCTCAAAATTCTACACACAACACCCCATAATGACAATGTGAAAAAGTTTTTTTGAGATTTTTGCAAATTTATTAAAAATAAAAAACTAAAATTTCTCATTTACATAAGTATTCATACCCTATGCTTTAACGTATTTTTAAAGTATCATATTTCATATTTGGTCACATATCCTTTACATGCTGTTACTTCCTGAAGTCTGTGACCATCAACATCAAAAAACTGTCGATATCTTATTTTCAGGTACTGTTACAAGCGATACTATAACCTCTCTGCATTTGAATGGATCTCTATGGAAATTGGGGGGTGAGACTAGATTCAGCTGTAAATTACACTGGTACAGTATGGAACACATGGCTGGCTAAATGGCTGTAAGTTATCAAGGGTCTGATCTATCAAACGAGCCCCAAACCATCACTCTGTTGCCAGATATGGAGTAGATGTGGATGGATCACTGCAAGGGTTATTTCTCCGGACTCATTTTCCTATAGAACTCTATGGGGAAAAAAGTCAGGAGAAACAACCCTTAAAGTGATCCATCCACATCTACTCCATATCTAGCAACAGAGTGATGGTTTGGGGCTCGTTTGATAGCTCAGACCCTTGATAACTTACAGCCATTTAGCCAGCCATGTGTTCCATACTGTACCAGTGTAATTTACAGCTGAATCTAGTCTCACCCCCCAATTTCCATAGAGATCCATTCAAATGCTGAGAGGTTATAGTATTGCTTGTAACAGTACCTGAAAATAAGATATCGACAGTTTTTTGATGTTGATGGTCACAGACTTCAGGAAGTAACAGCATGTAAAGGATATGCGACCAAATATGAAATATGATACTTTAAAAATACGTTAAAGCAAAGGGTATGAATACTTATGTAAATGAGAAATTTTAGTTTTTTATTTTTAATAAATTTGCAAAAATCTCAAAAAAACTTTTTTTCACATTGTCATTATGGGTTGTTGTGTGTAGAATTTTGAGGGAAAAAATGAATTTAATCAATTTTGGAATAAGGCTGTAACAGAACAAAATGTGGAAAAAGTGAAGTGCTGTGAATACTTTCCGGATGCACTGTATATGCCAATAGTGAAAAGTGAAATTCTTGTGTAATTATACCACATTATACCACATCATTCTATTATCAATACCTGCTATGAAATATGAAATAAATATACAATGCTACAATTTTTTTATGCAGAGATCTCTCTTTCAAGATTCAGTAGTCATTTATTGTCTTGGACAATCCATTTGAGAAATACACACCATTTATAACACTCGTAAAACATCTGAAATGTGCGTAAAACCCCACCAGCTGTTCATGCAGTTGTGACGCATTTCAGTTCAATTTGGTTTGACAACTCTTTTATCCAATAGAGATCCAATAATCTTTCCAAAGGTGTTTGAAATGTCTTATTGGATGCTTGGAACAATAAATGATGGCCGAGCTCAACAGTATGTTTACGCAAAAAAACTACAGCAAACGCAAGAATGTAGATTCGCTCGCCGAGGCATAATTGTTGTTTTCCTGTTATTTTCTGAACATTTTACTAATTTGGCCAACTAATCGGCATGGCTAGAGAAAATCCTCACCTTGCTTACATGGATTTTGGGAATGGGTCAGAAGAGATTGATAGTATTGATTCTATTGGAGAACATGTGCCTATGAACATGAGATTTCTTCTTCGATATGCAAGTATTACTGCTTGTAATATTTCAATTATGCACATGTTTTTCCAATCCACCACTGTCTTGTGCCATATGTTTGATATTGTTATTCTGATTGCATTTCACATATTGTAGTGTAAGTGTTCATTGGTGCCACAGTCATGTTTTATGTTTCATGCACCGATTTGCCGTGAAGCAAGAACATTTGCCAGAATTTTCCCGATGGTGGAATATTATTTTATTGTAATATTATCATACCTAATGTAGACTATTGCGTATTAGTATCTCCCTGGGCTATACTTGTCACTTAGGGCATGGAAAATACTCATTCAAATTAACTGTGCACCGATATGTGCTAAATTAATGCAAAGATCTTCCTTGGAGTGTTTATAAATAGCAACATTTGTGAAAAATAAAATCTACAGGGAAAAGTCATCCCAGGACATGCAGCAAAAGATCACATACTGTAGAATACAGAAAAAAAGTGATGTTTTATTAAAGTACAAGAGTGAATGATTAGGCTACATACTTAAGTGTGTGTACCAGTGTGATATCAATGTTTTCATCTTAAACCATCATAAGAGGCAAATGTATATGCTTTATAATGAAAAAAAAATATATATTTCATTTTATGAGGTTTTGGATAGGCTTTTAGACCCATAGATGTCTATCCCTCTATACTGATGAAAATATAGTAATTCCCACTTGAAAACGATGCAAAGGTGAGTTTCATGAGTCAAAATTTGTTGATTTGTAGTTAAATATATGATTATTTTATGATTTACAGCAGTGCACAATTTAGCCATTTTGAATAGATTTGGAGTCAGGGACAACAGGGTATACTGCTTACATTTTGCACCATAGATCTTTAGTAGTTCTGCATATATCACCCTCAGATTTTGCAAACCTGTGGACAAGGAGTGTATGACCCAGAAAATATATAGTTCTATTCGTTTACATTTGTAGCTCTCAGTATTTCATTTACTTCACCAATACAAACTTTGTTTTTGCATTTTTGCCAAGATTGCAATTGTGGCACTTAATAAACAATAAAATAAACAAATCTAGTGGTACAACTGTCCTGCTTTATTTAACTCGTGAAAGGTCTTACTCGGACTCCATTCTATGTGAGCTTGCCTGTAGTCTGCAATGTGAAAAGAAGCAGCACACTCTCCTGAATGTGTACAATCTCCTGAATCGGCAGTGGGATTCACACATAACAGGGCAGCGGTTGATAATTGGACCTTCCAAATTAAGGTGGGAATTGTATGTTCAGCCCCATGTTGGGCACCAAATTTATATATATTTAAAAAAAGATAATTAAAAAACTTTAAAAATAAAAAATGCAGGGGGTGGGCTCACGGCTTGGGGAACAAACAGCGAGCGGGGAGAATGTGCGCTAAACAGGAAAGATTTAGCGTTCTGTATCTGTTCTGTCATGTCGGAGCAGAGAGCACTGTATATTAATGGACACGGCAACACCGCTCATAACTCTGGTATTAGGAGAGGCTGCCAGTAATTACCCCCAGATCCCTGTGCCCGTGCAGGAGCCACAGCCACAGACGAGTGGGCGCCGTGCCAGCCGGCGCGCGCTGCTGATGGATGTGGCAGCGGCAGGGACACCCGCCCCGGTGACTTTGTCGTCCATCCATCCTTCATCCCTCTACCCGCCTCTCCTTCCCTCCCTCCCAAACTGCCCTGGATACAGGGCTGCACTGTAGAGTCTATTGGCAGCAGGACCGTTGGGGGCCTTTAAAACAGCGGAGAGGCGGGGCCTTTAAAACAGCGGAGAGGCGGGGCCTTTAAAACAGCGGAGAGGCGGGGCCTTTAAAACAGCAGAGAGGCGGGGCCTTTAAAACAGCGGAGAGGCGGGGCCTTTAAAACAGCGGAGAGGCGGGGCCTTTAAAACAGCGGAGAGGCGGGGCCTTTAAAACAGCGGAGAGGCGGGGCCTTTAAAACAGCGGAGAGGCGGGGCCTTTAAAACAGCGGAGAGGCGGGGCCTTTAAAACAGCGGAGAGGCGGGGCCTTTAAAACAGCAGAGAGGCGGGGCCTTTAAAACAGCAGAGAGGCGGGGCCTTTAAAACAGCGGAGAGGCGGGGCCTTTAAAACAGCGGAGAGGCGGGGCCTTTAAAACAGCGGAGAGGCGGGGCCTTTAAAACAGCGGAGAGGCGGGGCCTTTAAAACAGCAGAGAGGCGGGGCCTTTAAAACAGCGGAGAGGCGGGGCCTTTAAAACAGCGGAGAGGCGGGGCCTTTAAAACAGCGGAGAGGCGGGGCCTTTAAAACAGTGGCGAGGCGGGGCCTTTAAAACAGCGGAGAGGCGGGGCCTTTAAAACAGCGGCGAGGCGGGGCCTTTAAAACAGATCTGCGCAACGAGCAGGCGGGACAAGGCTCTGCGCAGCCAGATCTGCGCAGCACAACTCTCATTGTAACCGAGGCCTTCGTGGAAGGAAATCAAATTCAAACCCAGAGACTCTGCCTGTTTCTAATGAGATTCCCAGGAGCTGGAGGTCTGTGGCACACAGATATCAGAATTATTTTGGCGTAGTCGGCTGAGTGGCGGTAAGCCCGCGCGTGATCGCCGACGGTGTGGCGCCGCCACTTCCTCCGCGTCTCTCCTGACACTTCCCCAGGCTCTCTCCCTCTCAGTGGAGAACCAAATTCACAAGGCTGTCGCTCAGATGTCGGCGGAGACAATGGTGCTCACGGTGCTACTGCAAAAGCCCTGGTCTGGCTTCAGACTACCCGTGTGTATGGTACGGATGAACACGCTATACCTGCTTTACTGAGTCTTCAGACACTTCTGTTCCCCACCACTGCAAAGAAGCTTTCAAACAACACGCCAAGTGGAGGTTCATTGTTTATTGTGTGTTATACAACAGTTAGTTCTGACCGTGCATTGTGATTGGCCGAGACGCATACAGTGTAACATCACTCAGACCACATCACCGGCCGGGATCAGTCCGCTTTGTTTACAGTCCAATTGATACATTGTTTGGGGGGGAAAAAAATTTTTTTATTTTTAAAATGGAATTCTGAAGAAACTATATTGGTTGGCAGAGTCAAATAAACAACAAAATCGTAATCTGTTGTCTCAATCATTACTTGATAGATATTTTACAGGCTAGTAGAACTCTTATATAAAAGCAATATCACACTGGAGGTCATGCTGTTATACTGTATATCAGCACGGCTGTGATTATCTTCAGCAGGAGGCCGCAGGCGGCCGGATCGCAGCTGTGCTGACACACAGTATAACAGCACTCCCTCTCGTGTGATATTTCCTAATTGAAACTGCACAAACAGAGGTCCGAGGTGAGTGTACAATCTGTCTGACTGGAGATGGGTGATATTTGCAGCCTGGCCGCGGGTCAGAAGAGTGACAGCAGGATAAATAACAGAGAGAGAGGTAGGACGGAGGGGAAAAATAGGAGCGGAATGAGCGGCCTTATGAAGCCCAACGTTCCCAGTGCGACAGGCCTAACGTTCCCAGAACATGGCGACAGGCCTAACGTTCCCAGTGCGACAGGCCTAACGTTCCCAGAACATGGCGACAGGCCTAACGTTCCCAGTTCGACAGGCCTAACGTTCCCAGAACGCGGCGGCAGGCAGAACGATTCGACGGGCGCGGACACACAGACGGGAGAACCCCCGGGCCACAGATGAGCGCTCCTGGACTGTCCCTGAACACGTGCCGCCTCGTGAGTAAACCGATTTGGCCCTCTGCGGCAACAGCCGCCGCGTTTCACATTCCGGTCCAAGGCTTTTAAGGGGACCGCGAGACGCTGATGAAGTAAACAAACTCGCGGGCAGCTGTTTGGCACCGCCTTAACCGACACGTCGCCGAAGCTCAGGGCAGAGGCTAGGGCGACGCGCGCTGTAACACTGTCAGCGCTCCAAGATGGAGGAAAAAGGCCAGTAAGCCCTCGAAAATGTGTGCTCTGCGGATTCAAGGCAGCTGCTCACCTGTGGCTGCCTGACACCACGCGACCCCAGACCCAGCGCTAGGAATGTAAATAATGTTAGTCGCTAATTAAAAAAACCCAGAGTGGAGCCCGAATGCCCAGTAGAAGCCCAGGTTAGCCCTGCTTCCCATCGGAAAGAGAGAGAGGAAAACGGCAGCAGTGAAAAGGAAAGCTCCAGCGGTGCTTGAGGTAAAATGACGGCTAGATTCAACTCCTCAATAATTCATATGTTTGTGGTGTTGGGCTATCGATAACACTGGAGCGAAGCTCAGGCCAGTAACACTTGCCCCCACCGCAATACAACAGTCAGCCATTATATCCTGCAAAGAGAAAGACACAGAGGTTATTTCCAGGTGCTGCCTTTTTGTGACTACCTTAAAAAAGGAGCCTCCAAAAGACCATTGGGATATGTGGTTTTTGTTATTACTCTTACCACAAATGCTAATTGTAGCTTATTTCACTAATTTCACAATTCATTATGCACAGCTTGATATAAACTGCCACTATGAAAATTGACTGCGTGCTATGTTGTGTAACGGACTGAACTCTATTCATTCAGTGTACCAAGAACCATCCCTGATGTTAAATTGCCGAGCCCAGTAATTTGGTTTTGAATATAAAAATGGGAGCTGTCATGAGATCAGAGCTGCTGAAATAAATGATGCAATTCAACATGGGGCAGAACAGTACTTTGCACCACACTGCCTCAACAAATCATAGAAAAAGATATTAAACTATGTTCTCTCGCGTCCGTGTAAGGGGGGGGGGGGGCAATGGAAAGTGTCACAAAGTAGAGAAGAAAGTCTTTGCAGTTTTGAGGCGATGAAGTTTTGTTCCACATCTTTGGAGAAAAATTAAATGGCTAACGATGACAATAAAATCAACTGCCGACAGTTTTTCCACTGAGCAGCACGGCCTGGCCTCATTACCGTCGTTAATTAAGAATGAGCAGGAGAACGATTCAAAACAACTCGGCGCCAACTCGTCACTGCGATGCATCACGCCCTGAAGAAAAAGTAGAGGAGATGGACTATTTACAGAAGAGGTCAATTTGTCTGCAGTCATGGGCTGCCTGTGTCTGAGGCAAGGGGTCAAAACCGGGCTTTGCTGTTGTAGCTCACTTCCCGGTCTTGTTGAGAGCCTTGCTCTCTGGTGCCAGTGCGGTTGGCTCCAGTATAGGTCCTTCAGGCCTGTTTTTCAATGCAAGTGAATGGTACCAAATGCAGCAAAAAACAATAGCTGCTTTTTCTTCGTCTAATGTCTCCCCATGTGCCAATTCAAGTTCTTGTGTCGTTTGGACAATATTTTAATATTTTGTGGACCAATCCGGGACAGTTCCTAGTTACTGCATATCACTAGTACCTCACGCATTTAGTGGCCGAACTGGACCCAGCCCAGACTTGATGACCATATAAGGGACCTCCTGCTCCCTACTCTGCAGCCTCTGGCTCCAATTTCTGTAAAACATGGCAGCACTTCCGCTGTTTCAAAATGCTTTTCAAAAGCCCATGGACGTCAAGGTCACACACAGGGTGTGCTGAGGAACAGAAGAGCTCTCACACACACAAACACATGCAAACACACAGGCTGTGCTGAGGAGCAGAAGAGCTCTCACACACACAAACACACACAAGCACACAGGCTGTGCTGAGAAGCAGAAGAGCTCACACACACAAACACACGGAAACACACAGGCTGTGCTGAGGAGCAGAAGAGCTCTCACACACACAAACACACAGGCTGTGCTGAGGAGCAGAAGAGCTCTCACACACACAAACACACACAAGCACACAGGCTGTGCTGAGAAGCAGAAGAGCTCACACACACAAACACACGGAAACACACAGGCTGTGCTGAGGAGCAGAAGAGCTCTCACACACACAAACACACAGGCTGTGCTGAGGAGCAGAAGAGCGCTCACACACAAACACACACAAACACACAGGCTGTGCTGAGGAGCAGAAGAGCGCTCACACACAAACACACACAAGCACACAGGCTGTGCTGAGAAGCAGAAGAGCTCACACACACAAACACACGGAAACACACAGGCTGTGCCGAGGAGCAGAAGAGCTCTCACACACAAACACACAGGCTGTGCTGAGAAGCAGAAGAGCTCTCACACGCAAACACACAGGCTGTGCTGAGGAGCAGAAGAGCGTCCACACACACACACACACACACACGCGCACACGCACACTGTGCTGAGGAGCAGAAGAGCTCTCACACACAAACACACAGGCTGTGCTGAGGAGCAGAAGAGCGTTCACACACACACACACACACACACACACACACACACACACACACACGCACACGCACACGCACACTGTGCTGAGGAGCAGAAGGGCACTCACACGCACAAACACACACACAGGGCACTAGCTGAAATGAACAGCCCTCAGCATCTGACCGGCACTAGCCATTAGCAGCACACTACATCCTGCGGCACTGCACATCAGCATTCCAGTATAACGGTTAGGGATCTGGGCCTGAAACTCAAGAGTGGGGGCACAGCTGTTGTACCCTTGAACGAGATACGTAAAATGAATCGCTTCGGTAAAAAAAAAAAAAAATCCAGCTGAATAGAACTGTTTGCACGTTAAAAAATATATAAGCCGTGTATGTCGGCCATGTGGTACTGAAAAATGTAATCATTAAAAAATATAATCACACGGTGCAGAAGCGGGGAAAATCCCCACAGGAGGACCGTGAGAAAGTCAGACTGAAGACCGTCAGGTGGCCGGTGCTCTTCCGACGAGTTTCTGCTTTCACCGTGAACACAGCCAGGTACCGGCAAGGGCAGACGCGCTCACGTCCGGCTGGTGAAGACACTGCACTCGCTCAGGCTAAAAATGATATGCCTTTTAGCAACTTTGATTGTGAAGTGCTGTTGTAACGCTCAGCAGAGGCCCTTGAGTCAAGTCTAGTGAGCAGAAATCACAGGTTAGAGGGCACGCATTACCCCGTGAAGAACGGCTTCAACCGGGGAGAAAAGCATCTGTTTCTCCATGGCGCTCATCGCGCTCCGAGTACTGCCCATTGTTCTCATCAGAGGAATGAACGTATGCAGACACAGAGCCTGACATTCGGAACAGCAGGGGACTCTAGGAAAGACTCCCTCAGTCATAAAAGCTCTGAACAAACCAGTGGAAAATTCAAGACTGGCATAATACAGGTCTAATAGTTGGACAGAAATTGTATTTGCTGTCATGGAAACATCTCTAGCATACAGTATCTCTCTCTGGTTAGCTGTATAGATTCAACAGCCTTCTTTATTATTATTTTATTCAAATATGAATAAAGGGCCTTTAAAAGCAAAGTTGCCAGTACTACAATTTTAAAGTACAGCTGGTGTAAATAGGTGAGGGAAAATGACATGATGATGAGGAACAGGGAGAGGGAGGGGTGTCTATGGCAGTGGGCAACGTGTAAAGTAGAATCTGGAAGAGAGAACAGGAGCACCTTTTCCAACTGTGGTCAAAATGGCTACAGATGGATAAGTTGTGAGGTAGACTCCACATTGGGACACAACCCAACATAATAATTATGCCTTGCATTTATATAGCACCTTTCTCACACTCAGAGCGCTTTACAATGATGAGGGGGAAACTCGCCACAAACACCACCAATGTGTAGCATCCCACCTGGGTGATGCAACGGCAGCCATTTTGTACCAGAATACTCACCACACGTCAGCTGAGGTGGAGAGGGAGAGAACCATTTTTAGCCAATTAAACTGGAGGATGATTAGGTGGCTGAATTGAAAGAGCCAGGTTGGGAATTTAGCCAGGAAACCCCTAGTCTTTGCGATATGTGTCATGGGATCTTTCAATGACCAGTGAGTCAGGACCTCGGTTTAACATCTCACCTGAAAGACAACATCTCCTACAGTGTCCCCATCATCGCATTGGGACATTGGGATTTATTTGACCAGAGGGAAGATTGCCCCTTACTGGCCCATCAACACTAAGACAGGCATATGCATGTTAATCCTTGGTTAGAGAAGGGACTTAACAAATGCAATCCCATCTGGTCTCCCAGGGACTGGGAGGTTAGACTGGCAACTTTTGCTTCTGTGATATCACAGAAAGCCATTTCGCTGGGAGCGGCCCATTAAAAAAATGTCAGTGTAATTTACACCAATTTTAAAGCTATCATATGGCTAGTCAAGAAGCAAATAAAATGAGATAGTGATAGTGACATGTTCGAGGATTTGGACATTTAGAAAATTGAATTGTGAAGGTAGTTTCTAAAATTCCCCTTGTTTGAAGCAGCGGGCATCTACCAAGCTGAAACATGCAGCTAGTTCTAGAAAATTCAGTCACTTAACATCTTGTAATATGCAATGAATGAGAGGTGGGTAGGTCAGCTCTGACAGGCTATGCAATATTACAGAAATTGCGTCTATAAAGTATTAAAAGTTGCAACAATATAAAAAATGGGAGTTGACTTAAATGTGTTTTTGTGAATGCGAAATGTATTTTCTAATATGGTTATGCAAGTAAACAGCATTATTCAGGAAGAAGAGAACATCCTGAGAAATTGCTTCATAATGTAAAAAAGCTAAGAAAAAGCTGTTAAGAAAGCACTCCCTTTCTATTCCCTGGTGGAAAATGAGGTCAAATTCCAATTAAAAACGAGGTGGATACGAGATTTCCAATCTGATGCGCGGTTATCTTTGTTGAATGGATTAAAACGTTTCACCGCCCTTGACCGAAGCCATTCTCCTCCACACTGAGGCATCTACTGAATTTTTAAACCCCGCTGATTTACCGCCTCTGTTTAGCCATAGAAGCCTGATGTGGCCGTGCTCTGATGCAGGGGTTTTCAACCGGTTTTCATCCAGGGACCCCAACCCAGGCTCAAAGGCATCCCGGGGACCCCCACCATAAGTTTAAAAAGGGCTGAATTTGAAAAAAGTTTTTTTATAAAGATTAAGAAGCCGGGGGTTGAGTGTGAGATCACGGACCCCCTACGGTAGCTTCACGGACCCCCTGTTGAAAACCCAGGTTCTAACGGGTTTATTTGGCTAGAATTGAGTCACGTTTAGCACAGTGTGAGTGGTGAAATTGCTTGGTTTATTTCAGCGGTTTCTGCTATGACAGACCCATTCATGAAATGGCTTCCGTTTGGGAATTTGGCTTCCGAAAACAATCACGGACAGCGGTTAGCATATTATACGGCAGTTAGTGTGAAACTGAGAGGGAGATCGGTGAAAAGACCATCACTGAAAATTTGGATCGAGGCACAAAATAAAATGTGGAGGAGGTGACATTTTTCTCTGCTTCCAATTTGGAATACCCAATCACGCTTCATGCAGCAACACGCATCACAACCACCCTTGTCGATACGCCAGGGTTTTTTTCACACCACGGTTGACAAGTCAGGCTCACACAGACGTGAGTCGGAGGAAGACATTTCATGTGCAGCTCAACGGGCAAACCGAGAGTGGCGAATCGACGAGTGGGGGGCGCTGGCGCACGATGAGACGATGTCACCCCCGGCCAACAAACGGCGCTGCTAGTGCCAAATATCCTGCCGGTCACAATCGGCACAATTCCATGCCAGAGCCCTTCCATGCACTGGAACAGTGCCTTAACAGGATGAGCCAATGAGCAGCCTGAAGTGATACGTTATTGGCAATGCTTCCAGCATGAATTAAAGGACCTTTAACTTTACAGGGCAGGACAGGAAGTGCTTTCAGGTGTTGTGATGTGAAATATTGAGAAACAGGCGAATTTTCAAATAAAGAGAATACTTTAAGCAATGCAATAACTGGCAAAACTGCCGAGTTTGCAAAAGGCCCCTTTGTGCCGCGGAAAATGATATTTCTTTACATAATAACCTGAAAACCTTGCACAACACTTTTACAAACACATTATTTGTTTGACACAAAAGCATAATTCACGGTATAAACAGTCGAGCCTTCAGAATTGCAATACCAGAGGAACGCTCTTAAGACCCAACCCGGCAGGTTAGACAGTGTCTTGCCGCTGACGTGAGCAATGCGGCTCCTTCAGCAAGTCCCTCTCCCGGATTTGGTCTAGCCCGCCCCCCACCTTTGTCACCACATCCTTCCACCAACCAGAAGAGAGCTCAGCTGCCACCACCGCCCACCTCCGAGAATGCCGCCACACACCAGCACCAGAACCTGGCACTAATAAGAGTTGTTTTAGTACGCAGGGCCTGCTTGTGAGTGTGCAAGGGAAATGGTAAAGCAAGGAGTAAGGAAACACTGTCAATGCTCTATTCAAGTCTGAACGACAAAGGTCAAATCTATGAGATTGAGTTCAGAACACTTCAAATAACTTTGAAAAAAACAAACAAACAAAACAAAAGATACCCATTTTCATTCCACACCTTAATGCAAATAGTCTTGCAATAATATGCCAAGGCAGCCACCAAGTTTCTGATATATAGATCCATTTGATAATAATACCGCTGTCCTGGGGAAATTATATATATGATATTACTTATATTTTCATCAAATGAGTGAGATTATACACACAAACAAACCAGCCAGCCAGCCAGCCTCAGCATGTCATTTATCACAAATAGCACTGAGACTTTTTTCAGTATAATACAAACCTTCCCGCTGCGCTCTTAATCAATTCTGTTTGACTGAGGCGAGAATTGAATACTGATTTTTATTCAACATCATTAGATATGAACTCCCTGTTAGGTCACTGCTATAGGTATGCGTTGCTGGTGCTATACGTATTTGCTTGGTATTTTACTTGAACATATTTTTTATAGACAGCAGCTGAGCTGCGCAGTCAAACGAGTAGCTCTCGCGCGATGAGGCGGGAAAAACCGTGCTGACGGAAACCCGGACTCCTTGGGCAAGGCTACAGCCGATGATGCACCACCTTGCATGGCTGCCAGCTGCAATTCGCATTAGCGCTGTGGAAATGCAAACTGCACCCTGGGGCGCTTCGCTGCTCAAACGCATTATCACCCCGCAACAGCCCTGAAATAAGTTGGCTCTAGCAGAAGGATTCAAGTCAAGGCATTGCTGCAAGTTGTTTCTATCAATTTCATCCTCGCAAACCGGTAACACAGACAAGCATCCATCTTTATTAAAATTGTTATTTGCTGTTCAATGGCGCCAAGAGCAATTGGACAAATTAAGTACCATTGAAAAAGCCGAACCAAATTTGTCTGAAGACCAGATACTAACAAAAACGTGACAATAGACGACTTTCATTCACCTTAATACTAGAACAAACACACCTGAGCAGCAAAGACATTATGTCATAAAAAACTTAAAGCAGATTCAATTTTTCATGAATACTGAATAAAGAGAACTCAGCTGAACTGAAACTGTAAAGTCAATGTACGAGAAATGCGGTCCTCACAAAGCTGGTCCCAAGAGTTAACCTAACAATTACTCGGCATTGAGGAAAGCTCAGTTGACAACATACATTTTATAACCAATAAAAAATATAATGCTTGTGTGGCAACCACTGTAGCGAAGGTTAAAGGCAAATCGCATAACTCTGGCCTGAAAGGAATAAGCGTCTTTAGAATATATCTTGTTGTAGAAGGTGGAATTATGGAACTGAGAGCATTTGAATGAGAAGATGGGATTTGACACTGATTGTAGTGTAGTCATCTGCAACTCGGCAGGAGCCCAATTTGATTCCCGACACCCTCCCTGTCCCCTGATCCAGTCTTCGCGGACACGTCTGCCTCCACACCGCACAGCTGTCATCGTAATCACTGTGCAACAGGAACTCTAAGAATACCTGCCCCCTCTACTCCATAACTATCAATCGCATCTCACTAATTAAAAAAAGATCTTGGTTTTCTGATGATGAAATCGCGTGTAAAGACCTGGCCAGCCCGTGCATTCGCAAACATCCAGTTTTACTCCTGCTGCTAGTTTGGAGAGCCAGCAGAGATGAACCAGAAGTTGACACAGAACAGGAGGGAAAAAAGTTTCAGATAAAATGTGATGCAGTCTGGGAGCGAACTGGGAGAGATAAAAGAAAGGGAGCGAAAAAAGGAAGACTGCTCTCAGCTGTAGAACTGAGAACTCTGTGGCCCTACAGTGCGCATGTACACACAGACACACACGCACGCGCACACACACACACACACACACTCTCTCACAAACGCACACGCAGTCACACACATTCTCACAAACACACACACAGTCACAAACACACCAACACAGTCACATATACACACACACATTCTCACAAACGCACACACACACAGACACGCATACTCTCTCTCGTACAAACACAGTCTCACACACACACACACACACACACACACACACACACACACACATATATGTAGTCTCACAAACACAGTCTCTCCCTCTCTCTTTCTCTCTCTCTCTCACATACACACAGTCTCTCTCTCACAAACACACACACACGCACACATCACATGCAGACACACACACACTCTCTCTCTCTCTCTCTCTCTCTCACAAACACAGATAAACACACAGTCTCTCTCTCTCTCACAAACACATACACACAGTCTCTCACATCACTCACACGCACACACACACACACACACACAGTCTCTTTCTCTCACACACACACACACACACACATACACACACACAGTCTCTTTCTCTCACACACACACACACACACACACACACAGTCCCTCACACACACACACACACACACACACACACACACACACACACACACACACACACACACACACACACACACACACACACACACACACAGATCTATTAGGTATGGGGCTGGCGCGGCCGATGCGTATCCCCTGTAGCAGTGCGTATTAATGAATGGAGCGGCGAGCGGAGATGGGAGGGTGAGGATGGCTACGCTTCCCGTTTCCTGTCCGCTTGCTTCCTTACCTACCTGGGAATCCCCCTTGAACCATCTCTGCACTGGGTCCCCTCAGCTCATCTCCCGTCAGACCGCACACACAGAGCGACACGGGGCAGAGCTCGGCTCCTCCCGCTGGACACGAGCTGCTGTGAGCCCGGCGCGTCGCAGCAACTGCCCCCCCCCCCACCACCCCCCCTGCCCCTCCCCCCCGCAATGCTCACTTCCAGTGCTACAGCCAATCTGACAGGCAGAGAGAGAGAGAGAGAGAGAGAGAGAGCCAGAGCTGGAGCACAGCAAAAAAAGAGAGAGCGAGAAAATGAGGGTGTTTGCATGCGTCGTACTTCTGAGCGTGTATGTGTGTGTGTGTGTGTGCGTGTGTGCGTTTCTGTGTTTGTGAGCCTGTGTGCGTTTGTTTCTGTGTTTGTGAGACCGTGTGTGTGTGTGTGTGTGTGTGTATTTGTGTGTGTTGAAACTGTGGAACTGCTGTGGCAAGTAAAAAGATAAAGGCTACCATTTTAATTTGTACGCTGTTGTCCTATTCTACCACTAAAAACTGGGTAATTTCCAAAAAGCTCTACCCTGTACAAATGGCGGTAAAGCAAGCGCACGATGTCAGCGATAGAGCAGCGCAATCTCTCGCACAGACACAACTGGTCCAGTAACACATGTGACTGAAACGGCCCGAACGCCGCGAAACCTCTACACGCTCACTTCTTCGCGCTGTGATTCGGGGGCGATAAACGGGCACGGGCCGGACGGGGGTTTGCGGACCGGCTTCCGTCCCGCGAGGCGAGCGGCGGGACGTCGGCGGCGCCTCAGAATGCGAGGCGCGTTCGGGCCGCCAGCCCTCCGGTGCGATCGAGGTCCATCGCACTGCAGCATCGATATCCTCTCTATTATTCATACGCTTGACTGATGCTGTGATCCAAGATAAACACCCAGACCGCAATCCCTTTCACAATCACAGGCTCGCAGCGCGCCGCGCTCCCTCCTCTATCAGCTGCCCATTACGGGAGCCATTTCTCTGCATTTTCACCAAACAGAAACAAGGGACAGATGGTGCCATTAATCCGAAACCTCACATAACTAAGAGCTAAATGCATTACAATACAAAAGCCCCAGACAGGAATTACCCAGGACAGCCAATGTACTTAGACCCTATTATAAGCCAAATTTTCCTACCGACAGGCAGGGTAGTTCAATAATGAAATCTAGATCAGATTGCATGATGGGTTTTTAAAGAGAAAAGAAATGACCACATTGCAGTCTATTCGTGAATGATGACTAACAGTAAAAAGGAATGTTACGAGTGGACACGATAAAGCGCCTGTATTTCTGTATCTGTGTTCGATAAGAGACTACCACACACACAGCCATAAAACTGCAAAAACTAATACAAGTAAAATACATATGCAAATTACAGTTAATAGTTATAGCCTTGGGGGATAATGGAAAATAAAAACACTAACACTGACCAAGACACAGTAGCACTGGTTTTCAGTGTTCGCCTCTAATCAGGGACTGACATAGACCTGGGATACCAAGTGAGTGACATAAGTCAGTTACAAAAGAAAACCAGCAGTCATACTGGCTTTGAAGGCCTGATTTGAGCATCCCTGCACAGAGATGCTACCTTCGGCTTGAAATGCTATCCCATCTCATCCATACAAAATGAAGCCCATTACATAGTAATCACTGCGGCTGCACGTGGAACTGGTAAGTAGTGATCACTATATCTGCCTGTTTGGAGTAATGAGGTCTGTTAAGTACTAATCATTGGGGCAGTGGAGGTGGCTAGGTAGTATTGCCTGTGGGGCAGTACAGGCGGTTAGGTAGTACTGCCTGTGGGGCAGTGGAGGTGGTTAGATAGTATTCCCTGTGGGGCAGTGGAGGTGGTTAGGTAGTATTGCCTGTGGGGCAGTGGAGGTGGTTAGGTAGTATTTCCTGTGGGGCAGTGGAGGTGGTTAGGTAGTATTTCCTGTGGGGCAGTGAAGGTGGTTAGGTAGTATTGCCTGTGGGGCAGTGGAGGTGGTTAGGTAGTATTGCCCGTGGGGCAGTGGAGGTGGTTAGGTAATATTGCCTGTGGGGCAGTGGAGGTGGTTAGGTAGTATTGCCTGAGGGGCAGTGGAGGTGGTTAGGTAGTATTGCCTGAGGGGCAGTGGAGGTGGTTAGGTAGTATTGCCTGAGGGGCAGTGGAGCTTGGTTGGTGGCTGTGTGTGTGGGGCATCCAGAGCCAGCCCAGTCACTCAGTGCTCAACTCACTGAGTGGACAACAGAAACACCACAAGGCCATGAAGACGGACACAGCAGCAGCCCCTCTGACAATGGCTCTGTCCCCTGCTCTGTCCCATACCGTGCTCGCCGCTAGACACACAACGGTCGGTACACTAACACGGATAGCCTCGTCCCTCCCTATTGCTGCGGACAGAGCCACGGTACAGGAGCAGCTAGCCAACAGTGCAAGTGCAAAGACAAACAGCAATGAAGGAAATAAACCCATTGTGACGCAGGGCCAGATCGGCTGGATTACGCGGGACGGCGTACGGCGGTCCCTTTCTGCAGCCCTGCGCCCATGGAGTGGAGGATCCATAGAAGAGATTAGGAGGAGAAGCGCTGGCAGGCCTGTCGCTGGCAGTTGCACTGTTTGCTGAGTAATACCCCGCCCTCCTCTGTCACACAAATCAAGGCAAGGAGATAAACTGCAGACACGCGGTCAACTCCCACACTGGCTGCTTCCAGCACGAACCGTGCAATAGTAAGACCACTCGTCAAATGGAAGTCAGTAGCCCTGTTAATGTAGCTCGGGTTTAAGCCACGCCCACCTCTGCTACAGTAGCTTTCTTTAAGCCTGTGATGCGAGACTCCATTCCTGGACGGCTGCAGTGTCTGCTGGTTTGGTTGGTGTTTTGGTGTTTTCAGCGCTTAAGCAATTCATTTTAGTCACTGATTGGCTACAGGGCCACATGTATGTATTGGCTGCCGATTAAAAAAAAGGAAACCGCGAAAAACCTGCAGACACTGCGGCCCTCCAGGACTGGAGTTTGACAGCCCTGCTTTACGTGAGCTGTGGGGGGGGGGGGGGGGGGCGTGGCTGAGAGCTGGGGGAGGGGACAGGGCTGTCACAGCCAGCCAGAGGACAGATGACCCGCGTGCCGCAGCAGACCTCGGAAACGGAGCGGCGAGATTAGGGTGGAATCCGGAACGGGGCTCACCTCTGGCTCTGTCCAGCTCCTCCTCTTCCTCCTCCTCTTCCTCCTCCTCCTCCTCCTCCTCCTCCTCCTCCTTCATCTCCTCCTCCTCCTCCTCCTGGTGCTGCCCCCCGGGCGGCCTGTAAGGGGGAGGGAGCCGCATGGGGGGAGGGGCGCCGCCCGACGCTGCTCTCTGTCAACCAAACAAAAGGGCGTCAGTCGGAACCGCGCGGGGGTCCGGACGCAAGCGCTGAAGCACGGACGCTCGTGACGGATACCGCCGGGCGAGAGGGAGGACAGAGAGATCCGCGCTTTCGCCATGGCTTCGAGCTGCAGTCCCCTGCGCTATCAATCTCAGAGCCTTCCAACACTGCGGCTTCACTGCTGGGGGGAGACAGTCCCCCGCCTCCTACCCTGAGCATGACTGACTGTACAGAACCGTCCTAAAGGGGAGAAGGAGAGAGAGAGGGAGAGAGAGAGAGACACAGAGAGAGAGAGAGAGAGAGAGAGAGAGAGAGAGAGAGGAGAGAGAGAGAGAGAGAGGTGGGTGGGTATGGGAGAGAGAGGGAGAGAGAGAGAGAGAGAGAGAGGGAGGGAGAGAGGGAGGGAGAGAAAGCGAGAGATAGAGGGAGGGAGGGAGGAAGATAGAGGGAGGGTGGGAGGGAGAGAGAGAGATAGAGAGAGGGTGGGAGGGAGAAAGAGAGATAGTGGGAGGAAGGGAGGGAGGGAGATAGAGGGATGGTGGGAGGGAGGGAGAGAGAGATAGAGAGAGGGTAGGAGGGTGGGAGGGAGATGGAAAGTGGGAGGAAGAGAGGGAGGGAGAGAGAGAGAGAGACTGACAGAGAGAGAGGCCTGTTAATGGTTCAGCTCCAGCAACTACTGCCAAGAACATCCCTTTCTCTCTGCAGTGAAGGTGAGCCTAAATACAAAAGACAATCATAACAGTAGATGGTTCAGACTCCTCCTTTCTATCTCCCCATATACAGGGCTTGCCACACAGAAAGAAAAACTCATTAAATATTGGAACGTCTGCGGCGGTTACCAGATATTTGACGTTATCATTTGCGCTCGCACAATTTGGCTCTGTGTGGCTGGTTGATAAAAAGCGGTTTCGAGAAAGCCGGCCTGTGCTTCTTGTACAAAACAGTTTAAATTTGAAAAAATGCAACTGAAAACCCTTTCTTCAAAACCACCGCAAGCATTTATAATGCACTACTTGTGCCTACTTCACAGTCAGCGCTTCACTCACACACCTAGCTTCTAAACATGCAGGGCATTCTAATGGCCAGCAGGTGTATCAATTACAGGCAATCAACTCAAAGAGGCCTTTCAGAGCTTTAATGGTGCTGCGCAAGCTATTGTGATGAATGTAAATGGTAATGAGAAATGAAAAAACTGGACTGGAAACTGAAGTGATTGATCATTAGCGAAGTGTTCAAATTACAAATGCGTAGCAATCACACAGAGCGCCCCCATTAAGGCAGAACTTTTCCATCTTTCTGGGTTCGATTATACATACGTGACATTAGCATATAAAAAAATAGGACCGGAAGGCTCATAAGCATCACCACTAATACAAGCCACAGCCCCTATATCACAATACCGGGAGGACCAAACTACCCAACATGCATTGTGTGGATAGCTGTTCTTTTCATCCCTATTCTGAGCTCTGGGAGAAAAGCTGGTTTTACCCTTTTGACAACTCCCTTTGAAGTGTCATACAGAAAACAGTCTGTGGAAATCAAAAAGGGAAAAAAATAAATATATATATTAATATCATCTCCGGAGAACCCCCCCCCCCCCCCCCCCACCCCCAGGCCTCGTCAGTGGTTCAGATTCATACAGCGCCCCCGCAATAGGTCGGCTCTGAGAGGAGCAGCGTCGCTCCGAGCCTCGCTTCAAACGAGCCGGAGAGGGGAGCCCAGCCGCTCCATCTGTGGCCTCCAGGGGGAGCATATGCACCCGATCGCCAGTCCGGTCACGCAGGGACGAGCGTGCGGTTTGAATCGCAAAACCCCCCCCCCCCCCCCCTCCCCACCACCCGCCCCGTCTCCCTGCCTCACGATGGAGGATAAATAATAAGAGGCCATTTCCTCAGTATTTATCGCGGCGCCACTGCGTTTAATCAAGGCTAATTGCGCCTGTGTGTACCTCACGGGCGCATTACGCGGTTCCTCCTGCGCGCATCAACGGCGGGCCCGACTCGCGCTCAATCAATTACCATTAATCAGCTGCTACTGCTCTCCGCGCTAAAGCCTTCCCGAGGGTCTGCGTTTGTGAAAGGGCGGGGTCTCCGCGAATAACCGCCAGCCTTCCTCGCAGCCCCTCCCCCCAGACTCGGCACCACAGAGTAAGTAAAAAAACGGGGCCCCCAGCCTTTACCCTGTCAAAGTCTTTCATGTCCAGTCACCTTCAAGCGAAGTCTTCTCGAGAATAAAGGGCAGCTTCCTTCCAAACAATGGCTTCAGGGGAAGCCGCCGGCTTCAGCCTACGTACTCGGACATCTTTCGCGCAGTAGATACCACCACCACTCAGTAGCAGATAGCCGAAGCCTGAATGCATTCAGTCATAAGTGAGCAGAGGCTCCAGGCTTCTACAGATAGAGCAGAGGCAGCTCTAACAGGGCAGGTCAAAGTGGTAATATCCTTAGGCCAGGCCCCGTAATGCCTCCCTGAGACTCGCCTGAAAAAAAATCCAATCTGAAAAATAGGAACGCGCTCATACAAGGTTCCCTCGGGCTTCTGCTTGGCAGGCCGCTGAATTTCTTTTATCCGAAACCAGATATTAATTTTATATCTGAGCAATCAGCAGAATTTTAATTAAATTTCCCTCCTCTAATTGGGACCTTTTGGCGGCTGTGGTTAACAATCTCCTCGGTCCTCGAGAGCCGATCGTGACGCAAGCGGCAAAAAGAAAATTAATCAGACGATCACAATTTTCAATTTACGCCCTTATAAATAGTTCCAATCAGGCCACTCGTGCTCCGGCTAACAATCGATGTCGTCTCTCCGCAGCCGCGGCGGTGAACGAGCCGAGGCCCAGACGGGCGGGGGGCGGTGTGACGCATGAACTCGGCTGCAGAACAGCGCCACCTGCTGGCGAGGAGCATAACGCAGGAACAAACAGCGAACGCACAGCAATATCGTACCAAGATTCAGCCTCACCACACTTCACTTAGCAATTACTAAGGTTGACTGACGTCATCCCTGCAGGCAGGTACGCATGTTATAATACACTTAAAATAGAGGCTTAGTTACCAGTATATTCTCCACCAACAGAAATTGGAATGCTCTTTTTTTTTATAGAAAACCTTTCCACAATGTGGTGCTTCTTTCTCCAAGTGATGCTGAAGCACGTTCAATCATCACAGAGCAGGCCGCCGTACTGAATACAGACACTGAGGAGATGAGTGACATGACGTATTGCGCAAGGCCACGCGTCGCCATCAATTCATCAGCCCTATAGAGGCCGTGACACCCGCGTTCCCTTCACTGAGCAGGGGGCCGGTTATGATGTACGCGGGGTCAACGGGATGATTTAGGGCGGCGCGAAAGGCGGGGGCCGCGCAGCCCCGGGGGAAGGTCTTACCTGCGCGCCCTTTCTCTTGGCCTTGTGGTTGCCTAAGCTGGGAGCCATGACGGACACAGGCTGTGGAGACAGACGCAGAGAGGACGAGTTGGTTAGTTAGTTACTTTGTTTTTTTTATTGGTCAAATTGATAAAAGACGGAGTCTTGCATGAGCAAGGATGGCACAATAAAGTTGAAAATGATTTCCATTATGGTCCAACAGCAGTGAAGGCAAGATTACCACACAACAATATAATTAAAGTCAAAAATTTGATGTCCGCACAACAATCTGGCTACATAACAATATAAACGTAATCAAATTTGCGGTCTAAAAAACATCCGAAAAATATCAAAAGACAATTACATCCATTTTAGCTGCCAACCTATTACACTGAAGACCGGCCCGTTACACAGTATAATTCATATCTGCCCAGACCAAAGCAAGCGATGCTAACACCACAGAGACGCTGCGGGAACACAACTAATTACCCCGGCTCTGCACGCAAAAATGCGCCGATGGCCACAGCGTAAAAAAAAAACTAAAACAACAACAGAGCGAAGCGGAGCATTCGGGAGGAAAACAGCCGGGCTCTCGGCGAAATGGCGATAATGGCCGCCCCGCGACGGCGAGGAACGAGCGCGCAGACGGGTCGGCGGCTGGCTGGCTGGCTGCTAGCCGAGGGTGCATCGGAGCGCTCGTAATGCCGCATTAACGACGCGGGCCGCGCAGGAGAACCGGCGTGCGGTAATGGGTCACGCTGGGAAAGCCAGCGGTTGGTTCGCGGGAGTTGCCGTTACCTGCCCGGGGCTTGTGCTGAGGGAAGGAGGTGTGGGGGAACAGATGGGACTGCGC
Organism: Synaphobranchus kaupii; assembly: GCA_029718625.1. Taxonomy (NCBI): domain Eukaryota; kingdom Metazoa; phylum Chordata; class Actinopteri; order Anguilliformes; family Synaphobranchidae; genus Synaphobranchus; species Synaphobranchus kaupii. Next base: position 35,425,483 of record CM056377.1, on the reverse strand, counting down.
TCTCGCCGTTCTCACTTGATTATTGACCTGAACCTACGTAAGCCTGAGCGTGCCTGCGTTGTTTTACACACATTTCTCACATTTTACACATTTCTTTCCTTTTTTTTGTTTTTTTTCTCGACTTGGACAATTTTTACGAACCATTTCCACCACAGAGCATGCAACCGAACATATTTTAATTTTAATTTCGGCAATTAAATTTCAACTTTCACACTCGTCTTAATTTCCAAATAAGAGATTTAGATAAACTGGGCTTGTTTGAGGTAAACTGAACCTGTACCTAAATATTCCCCATTGCCATTGGACTCCACTCTAAAGCAGAGCGGAGACCAAAGCTCAAAAAAGAAAGATACAACAACATTATTATTATTACCGATCAGCATGGTGGAAATGGTTCTAAAAAACAGGTCCAAGTCGGAAAAAAAAATAAAACTTAATTACCCTTTAAAGAATGCTCCTGTATACTAGTGTTCACAAACAAGTCTGGGTAGACTTCCTGAAAAGGAACAAACAAAATGTCATATTTTGGGGCTTCTGGATGGCCACCTGGTTAAAACAGTGCATCATGCAACCCATATATTGTGCGTGTGTGAGAAACTGAACGTGTGTGAGAGAGCGTAAGAGATAATTTGTTACCCGCGGAGTGGCAGACAGACTCTGGACGATGAAGACCACTGGACGAGTGGCTGCCTTAATGGCCTGCACCGCCTCGTCATGGCTGGCGTTCTGCAGGTCTATCCCTGATACCTGGAGAGAGGGAGGCAGGGAGAGGGAGAGGGAGGGAGAGAGATAGAGAGAGAGAGAGGGAGAGTCAGAGATTACAGGAAGCCCTTGGTAATACTCTGTAATATCAGCCTGGGGCCTCCCGTATAAGCAGGGTGGCTGTTCTCAGTCAGAGCTAGAGTACAGTAAGATACTGTTAGCATGTTCTGTTTTAACAGTTATTCTCATTCAGAGGTATGAGTAGGGTTCATGATGCTTCAGCAGGGTTCCTGTTGGGTTACCCAGCCTCACCTGCAGGATCTTGTCTCCGGTCTTGAGGGCCTGAGTGCGCCCGGCGGGACTGTCTGGCAGCACCTGCTTGATGAAGATTCCCTTCAGCTCCTCTCCGTTCTTCAGGCGCTTTATCACGGTGCGACCACCAACAATGCTGATGCCAAGGGACTCCTGTGGCTCCTGCCACACCTCCACCCTTCACAAACGCACGTACACACAGAAACACACACACATATGCGTATACGCACACACACACATGCATGCACACACACACACACACGCATGCACACAGTGACACACACACACACATATACACACATACACACACCACACAGGCATGCATGCATGCACGCACACACACACACACACACACACACGCATGCACACAGTGACACACACACATATACACACATATATGCATACACACACATACACACACCACACAGGCATGCATGCACACACACACACACACACACACACACATGCATGCACACAGTGACACACACACATATACACACATATATGCATACACACACATACACACACCACACAGGCATGCATGCACGCACGCACGCGCACACACACACACACACACACACACACACACACACACACACACACACATGCATGCACACAGTGACACACACACATATACACACATATATGCATACACACACATACACACACCACACAGGCATGCATGCACACACACACACACACACACACACACACAAAACATAGATTAGGCGCAGTTGTAGGGGCTTTCCATTGTTTTCCATTTAAGTGAACAGAATAACCTCTTAAAGGATAAGGCTGTCATTTAAAAAAAATATTTTTCTTATTGTCACTACCTATTATCACAAAGAAACACAGCCAGTGTAGTTTTTACCAAATTTAGTTCAAAACGGAGCAAATTGTTAATTTCAATGGGGGACTATTTTCAGTATTTTGGTGCTGCACATTTGTCATACATTCGATGGGGTAGTGAATAGGCAAGCCGACCATTTCCACAACCGGGGTACCGAGCACTTCATTGTCCCACGCATAGTTCACAGAAGTTTCACAGAAATTAAAAAGTTGCTATTTGTTTTCCCCCAAAACACAGCTAGCAGCTCCTGCTCTATATACTGCCTGCGTGTCATGGCTTCCCTCGGCTCGTCTATTCACTACTGCATTGAATGTAGGCTGTACAAATGCGCAGCGCAGAAATACCGAAAAGCCACCATCAAAATGAACAATTTGCTCCATTTTGAAGTAAATTTGGTAAAAACTACACCATGATTGGCCATGTTTTTTGTGATAATAGGTAGTGACAATAAGAAAAATACTAACAATTGCTGCCCTTATCCTTTAAGTCATGCTCAGTATTATAATTCTGCAATGGCTCCTTTACTCTGTAAAAGACACTCAGGGCACTCGTAGCTTTTGGTTGGCCATACGGAGCATTTATTAGAGAGCCTGATAGGGCCATTGATCGGTACGTACTTAGTATCTGCAACTGAACACCTTCCCAGGGGCTCACTTTCAAATAACTATTGAATCTTTCTGTTAAAACATTTTTCACTCTCCATTTAGATATGAGTCAAATGATAAACAGTATGTAATAAAACACAGACTGTTTTAGGTGTCCTAGGAATGTGAACAGGAGTCAAAGGGGTGTACACTGTGTTTAAAGGAGAGGGGTACTGTGAGACGGACAGACAGACACACCTGTGCGGTAAAAGGGACGGATAGACAGACATACCTGCGTGGGGGAGCCCAGTGACTGAACACAGGGGTTTCCTCCCCCTCTCCCTCCTCTCTCTCAGGCAAGTCTCTGAGGGGAAAATAAACACACTCACTCCATGTACAGCTGTAATAACAGCTCCAACACAACTACAGACAAATACAACGAGACCAAAGAAAATTTCAGACTCGGAATACAAGCCTTCAACAGAAGCTCACACATGACGACTAGCACGAACCTGGAAAACCACTGACCTAACACAACTACTGTAATGTCTCTCAGCTCCGTACAAAACAGTCGGGTCATTGACAGATTTGGAAGTGTAATTTACTTGTTGAGGTAAATGAATTTCCTTAATTCCACTGTGAATGGAAGCATTCTGAGGTGTGCGTTAAAATGCTCTGTACCTGTATCCCACTCGGAGAACTTGCCTGGAAGGGCCCTGGCTCCTCCTCTTTCCCTTCTCCTTTGCGGCCGATTGGACAGACCTGATGATGTCAGAGCGGTGAAGGAAAACAAAAGGATCATTGTGAATGAACTTGGGTTAAAATGCGGAGACCTTCAACGGATGAACTCCATGAGCCATAAACGTGCAGCAGATTACTCCTCCCCCTTCACATACAAAGGCATAATATGTAGTATATTATTAGTATATATGTATATTATACCAGTAGACTCAGTGAACACTCGCTGCAGACTAAGTGCCGAAACGCATTCCAACTAGGGCTGGGCGATATACTTGTTAGATAATTATCAAATATTTTTTGAGCAAAATAACGGTCATCGCCACCATGTGGTGTATTGCCTTTCTGCCTGTCTTTTTTTCTTTAATAATACCTGATGCGGTAGCAAACCTCCCCCAACTTCAGAGGCAACGTGAAATGCCTCCGGAAAAAAAAACAACAACTCTGATATCTATTGGATGTTGATAAGACAGCCAATCAGCAGCAAGGTCGTGCAGCTTCCATGTGATCATGTGATGTGTTCTTGCCAATCACATGGAAGCTGCAAGGCCATTTCACGTTGCCTCTGAAGTTTACTATACTGCATCAGATCTAATTAAAGAAGAAGACCGAAAGAAAGGCAATACACCACGTTGTGGCGATGACCATCATTGCGCTCAAAGAAATATTCGAACGAGGGCGTTAATTCCAACACTGTTCTTCCCCATATCCAATACGGAATGCAAAAAAACACATTTGACTCTCCTTGAGAGACTTTGCTTCAAACAAGTGGGAGAGAAAGGAGAGGGCGCAACGCCAGCGCAGCCCCGACGGATCAAAACGATCGAGCTGCTTTAGCGTTCTGCGAGACATGTCAAGATTCCCGGAGAACGAGCCTGTTCTCCCGCCGCACGTAATCAGCCTCACTTTGCGTGTTCTCAATCAAAGTGACAGGACAAACAGCTGGCAGCGACTGACACATTTTACAGCGTGACCTCCCTCTCGGTCAGCCCCTTTTATCTTCCAAAAAGAAAAAGGGGCTTTGATGCTACTGCGGGATGGGGCAGGGAAAAAAAACACCCCTCTGCGAGGTTTGGTTTCGTTTGATTTAATTTTTCGTTCACCGGTGTATTCTCGCACGTTTCACTTCAAAAAGCCTTCTTGCTAAGCTTGTTACACATCCATGGCTTGTCAAAGCAGAAGGGGTTTGGAGCCACTGATTTTTAATGGCTGTGCTATACCCTTTTTTCACCAGCAGATGGGGCTGCGACCCCACTTGTGATTTATACAAGTAATTAAATCCAACATTAAATTGAATAAGGTACACACACCAGAATAGGCAACCACCAGAGTATTTCAAACAATCATACACAAGGCCTCTTATTGGATCCTGCAGCATTGCTTTGTTTAACTATCTGTCTCTGATCTTTGAGAAATGCTGTGATTGAAAGAGCCATTGCTAACGACAGGCAGGGAGAAAACCAAGCAACATACTGAGATATGCTATGAGCTAAAACTGTTCTAAATAACTTGGAGTCATTTCATTCCCTAAACTGCAGTAATGGATAGATTAGTGAGAGACTAGTATTCATAGCAAAAAGGTCAAGGGCAAAATTTGCAGGAACAATCCAAAAGGATGAGTTTGTGTTTGTGAGTGAATGTGTGTGTGACGGACGCGTGTATGTGTGTGTGTGTGTGTGTGTGTATAAGAGTTTGTGTATGTGTGAATGTGTGTGTGTGTATAATGTGTGCATGCGAGTATGTGCGTATTTATATGGTCATGTGTGCGTGTGTGTATAATGAGGTACGAGTGTCTGCTCACTCACTCGGTGTCTGTATCCGTCAGCGTGAGCTCAGAGCCTCCGTTCCTGGAATCCGAGTCCACGTCGCTTTCCCCGGTCTCCCGCCACATCTCAGCAGACAGCTCTGGAGAAACATCCATACTAGGGATTCATATTTTTCCTGGAAATAAAACATTTTCTATCCTGGGAGTAGAAGCACGCTGTCCCGAAATTCGTTAAACCAATTCATTTGGCATTTTCAACGTCATTGTAATAAACTGGGACGTTCGCCATGTTAGCGTTACAGTAGAGAGGTTGGTGCAAGACTATAATAGCCATGTTAAATATAGCAATAAAGTCAAAGATTACTCTAAGTTCCCATGTCACATAATGTTTCTTTATTTCATCTTGCAGCATTTCACACGCGCATCTAATCGCATGCGGGGTTCAATATAACAATCTAGCACAGCGGCCGGCCCGCTTCAAGTGCAAATTAACTCGTAGACTGCTACAGGCCTACAGTGCACTTGTAATATAACAAATTAAGTAGGCTAAAGCCTATAAAACATTTAAGATGGGCCTATACAAAATTAAACATAACACAATGGCCAATAATAATACAAAATAGACTGTATAATAAAACAAAATATACTTTGGCCTATTATAAATAAACCAAACAGTAGGCAATCATAAATAAAAATAGATGGGCCTATCATCCAAATTCAATAGTATTAGCATTAACTAATAGCTACAATAGCATTACCATAAAGTCTAGAACGTTACCTCCCTCTAGCGGCAGTACGAGAGAACACAACAATGTTCAATTATAAGAAAAATTGTTTTCCTGTTTCCCGGTGTTAAACCCTCATTGGTACGGTTAACCGGAGCGCTCAAGCTGCGCTGAACGCAAATGGACCGTACGGCAGATGAAGACTCAACGTGATTCAGTAAATACACAGCACACAGAGCAGCGCTTCTGTAGCTCACCCTGCAGGGCTCGGTGCTCCAGCGTCGGGCTCGCAGCCGGCAGCACTTCCAGGAGGTTGGCCTCGTCCACCACGTCCTGCCAGGACAGAAGAGGCTCATTCAAACGCATCCACCCCATTCTTACTTTATTCTTTACAATGTTTATCCATTGTTACCCTTGGCCAATGGGAAATTAGTATGATGAGCCAGGTTCAGTTATTGGTCTGTAAAAGCCAAGGTGCCCCCCAGGAGGGACACGGTCCAGGCTGCCACGCCCTTCCTCACCTCCTGCAGCAGGTCAGCCTGAGCGAGGGGTGGGTCCACGGGAGCGGGCTCCACCGGCTCCCCCAAGACGGGAGAGCCACGCTCGGGGTACACGGACGGCCATTCGTCCTCGTTCTCGGATGCGGGGTCCTTGCCTTCCTCCACATCCTCTTCGTCATCGTCCACAGCCATTTCCCTCTCCCCGCTGGGCAGGGCCTTTCCGGCAGTCAGGGGGGAGGAGTAGCGGGGCAGGGAGAAGGACCCGTCCAGGATCCACTCTGGCTCTTCAACGAGCTCCTTGGGGCTGGGAGGCTCATCAGCGAAACTCTGGAACAACCAGAAAGGACCAACACCTCACACACTGGTCCACACCACACGCCTTTAAGCCACTCCTTTACCTCACACACTGCACCACACCACACGCCTTTAACCCACTCGTTTACCTCACACCACACCCCACCCCTTTACTTCACACCACACCTCACCCCTTTACTTCACACCACACCATACTCCTTTACTTCACACCACCCGTACTCGTTTACCTCACACCACACCATACTCCTTTACTTCACACCAGACCACACCCCACCCCTTTACCTCACACCACACCCCACCCCTTTACCTCACACCACACCCCCACCCCCTTACCACACACCACACTGCACCCCTTTACCTCACACCAAACCCCACTCATTTACCTCACACCACACTGCACCCCTTTACCTCACACCTCACCCCACCCCTTTACCTCACACCAAACCCCACCCCTTTACCACACCACACCCCACCCCTTTACCACACCACACCGTACTCCTTTACTTCACACCACACCGTACTTGTTTACCTCACACCACACCCCACCCCTTTACCACACACCACACCCCACCCCTTTACCTCACACCACACCGTACTCCTTTACTTCACACCACACCCCACCCCTTTACTTCACACGACACCCCACCCCCTTTACCTCACACCAAACCCCACTCATTTACCTCACACCAAACCCCACTCATTTACCTCACACCACACTGCACCGCTTTACCTCACACTGCACCCCGCTCATTTACTTCACACCTCACCCCACCCCTTTACTTCACACGACACCCCACCCCTTTACCTCACACCACACTGCACCCCTTTACCTCACACCAAACCCCACTCATTTACCTCACACCACACCGTACTCCTTTACCTCACACCACACCCCCACCCCTTTACCTCACACCACACCGTACTCCTTTACCTCACACCACACCGTACTCTTTTACCTCACACCACACCCCCACTCCTTTACCTCACACCACACGTACTCCTTTACCTCACACCACACCGTACTCTTTTACCTCACACCACACCACACCCCACCCTTTCACACCACACCCCACCCCTTTACTTCACACCACACCCCACCCCTTTACCTCACACCACACCCCACCCCTTTACCTCACACCACACCGTACTCGTTTACCTCACGACCACACCATACTCCTTTACTTCACCACACCCCACCCCTTTACTTCACACGACACCCCACCCCTTTACCTCACACCAACCTACCACTGCACCCCTTTACCTCACACCACACCCACTCATTACTCACACTCACCCACCCTTACTCACACGACCACCCCTACCCCACTCACCTTTACCTCACACACCCACACTCACCACCCACCCTTTACCTCAACACACACCCCACCTCCTTACCACACACCCACCCTTTACCTCACACCACACCCCTACACCTTACCTCACACCACACCACCCCTTTACCTCACACCACACCACTCCTTACCTCACACACCACAACCCTTCACCTCCATTACTCACACCACACCGTACTCCCTTTACCTCACACCAACCACCCCTACTCACCCTTTACCTCACACCACACACCCCACCCCTTTACCTCACACCACACAGCACCCCTTTACCTCACACCAAACCCACTCATTTACCTCACACCAACCCCACTTTACCACACCACCCACTCTTACCTCACCCTCTTACCTCACACAGACCTCACCAAACCACCACTCATTTACCTCACACCAAACCCCACTCATTTACCTCACACCAACACCGTACTCCTTTACCTCACACCACACTGCACCCCTTTACCTCACACCACACCGTACTCCTTTACCTCACACCACACCACACCCCTTTACCTCACACCACACCCCACTCATTTACCTCACACCACACCCCACCCCTTTACCTCACACCACACTGCACCCCTTTACCTCACACCAAACCCCACTCATTTACCTCACACCAAACCCCACTCATTTACCTCACACCACACTGCACCCATTTAGTCTCACACCACACTGCACCCCTTTACCTCACACCAAACCCCACTCATTTACCTCACACCAAACCCCACTCATTTACCTCACACCACACCGTACTCCTTTACCTCACACCACACTGCACCCCTATACCTCACACCACACCGTACTCCTTTACCTCACACCACACCACACCCCTTTACCTCACACCACACCCCACCCCTTTACCTCACACCACACCCCACCCCTTTACCTCACACCACACCCCACCCATTTACCACACACCACACCCCACTCATTTACCTCACACCACACCGTACTTTTACCTCACACCACACCCCACCCCTTTACCTCACACCACACTGCACCCCTTTACCTCACACCCCACCCCACCCCTTTACCTCACACCACACCATACTCCTTTACCTCACACCCCACCCCACCCCTTTACCTCACACCACACCCCACCCCTTTACCTCACACCACACCGTACTCCTTTACCTCACACCACACCCTACATTCCATCCATGCACACTCAGCTCTTCACTATCACTGGATGTGGAAAACACAAAATATTTGCGGATCCTTGGTATTAAATGTTTTTGTGGCTAACACGAATGGGCACTGACACAGTCCGGATTTGATACCAGACCTGGCAGCCGACCAC
>CM056377.1:35322446-35415843 GCA_029718625.1 Synaphobranchus kaupii | reverse complement strand
GGCAGCTGACCCACACGCAGAAACCGCGCCTTCACAGAATGAACCAGCAGGCCACCCTGGGACTCTGAGTGCTCTCGGCTGACTGGGTTCGAGTGCTACAGCAGCAGCGGTCACCTGACCCGGTTTCTGATCCCCTCCCTTTGCCGCAACCCTACAGAACAGCTCCAGGTTTCCAGATACAAATTAAGTTATTCGCTTATCTGAAGGCCCAAACAAAGCACTAACTCACTCTCCGATTCGGGCGAGATATTCAAAACCCGCTCCCACTGAAAGAAGGCCTTTCTTGTAACTGAAGCTCAGAACCCGATCGTGTCCCCTGTGATTTTTTTTTTTTAGCGCCACTATCAGAAACTTCTGATCTGTGAAAAACGTTCCTCTCCTGTCTGGCGCATACAAAGAAGGCTTTTATTCCCCTGTGACAGGGCGGTGCTGGGGAGGCCTGTCCTTACAGCACACTCGCCCCAGACACACTTAAGGATCATAAGAGCTGAAAACGCACTTTTCCCTCGCCGCGGAAACGGCTGAGTCAGCGCCTTTGCCGTTCGGGCTCCTTGCAGCCCAGAACCAATTTGCCATGAAAAATGTGCGGAGTCTAAAATCTTAATAGCACAATTAGTCTCGTTTTTTGGTAGATTTACTACGGCACTTGACTCCTCGTCGCAATTACATCTTTGCTAAAAATTCAAGGATAATACGGTACACCTCAGGCCGGGGGGGGGGGGGGGGGGGGGGGCGTGCACACCTGGACAAAGTTCTTTCAGCGAACCCAGACCACTTATGTCCTCTAATGTCAAACAAGGGCATTATCCCCGCTTTCGCAAAAGCGTGGATTTATCACCTCACCCCGAGACGGATCCGAAGACCTTTTTATCAGAAGCACGGAGAGCCTTCGCTTAGCGCAAGGCTTTCAAACCGGAGATGACGGACACTTTTGCTCGCCTTCCACCGCTAACACTTACGGTATCGACTGGATAACGCGCGATAATTTAGCACCCTGCTGGGACTGTTCCCCGACTCCTCTAATGGCCCTGAATCTACCACCACGTACGCGCAGCACAAACACTATTACTATCTAAAACCATGATTAAAACAAATTCTATATATTAATATTTAATTCTATAAGAATGTGCCCAAACCGATGTTACCCTCTCACTCCGCCTGTGGTAATGTATTTAATCCAGAAAGAAGGGGAGAGGCGGGGGTAGTGTGAGCGGTGTGCGATTACCTTAGGGACGGGAGGGCTGTTCTCCCCGAGAGACACTCTGTCCTCTGGCTCTTCAGTGGACTCCACTTCCGGCTCCGCCCGACCGCTCTCCTCCGACCCGTCCGTCTGTCCAGAGCGATAAACACAACAGGGTCAGACTCACCCAGGCTAATGCTAAGCGCAGGAAATCCATAATTAGAGTCATACTGCCTGGGGAAGGGAGCCCACAACCAGGGCTAAATGACCACGAGCAGAACAGAGAGCCATAGCAACTACTCTTTAATCAAAATTAGGAACCAAAATAGCCTTTAAAAGTATAAGTATTAAATTGAAGCGGACACCAGGATGGGTACTAGCATAATCAGTCAATAGAATACATAATCAGTCACAATACTCCATGTATTACAGATACTATATTTCATTGAATGAGGAGGCTGTGAGGACGCCGCTCACCACCAGGGGCTTTCTGATGCCCAGGTAGACCTTTCCGGGAGGGGCCGCCTTCAGCACCTCCACTGCCTGCGGCAGGTGACAGGTGTCCAGGTGCGTGTCGTTGACGAACACCAGCTGGTCCCCGGGGAGGATGCCGCCGTGGTTCTCGGCGACGCCCCCGGGCACCAGGGAGCGAATGACTATGACCGAGCGCGCAACGTCAAGGGGATCCTGCAGAGGGCAACAGAGACCACGGCAAACGGAGTGAGACGCTCAGCGCACGCACGCGCGCACACACACACACACACACACACACACACACGCACACAAACGCGCTCGCGCACTGCAAATACAGATACAGCACAAAGAGGCTCGTGTAATGCTGCGCTGGCATTTTGTTCGCGGAGGAACACCCTTAAAATGACCTTACGCCACACTGTCACAGCGCCTGGCTGTTCCACAACTTTTAGGGCTTACTGAGTATATTCACAGGAGCGGACGGACGCAGTGGGGTAAACGTCCCTGCTGAAATCCTATTGGCTCAGTGGCAATTTGAGAGAAATGCAGATAAAGCGGTCGGCTCAGGGACTGCGATGTTTACAGCGCAGACCCGCCCAGCTGTCAGTCAAGGGCCGTGGCCAGTCACAGGTAAGCAGCAAGTGTTAGGCCAATTAGAGACAGCCCGTGCTGAATGTGGAGAACACTGAAAGCTGAAGCAGCAAATGAATATTGTGTTCTTGAGAATACGAAATAAAGCCTGGTTTACACTCAAAGTTCTTATTTCAGTATTGGTATTTGCAGCAATTACGTACGAACGCTGGCAGCTCGTATGGGGTCGGGGGTGACCACAACAACGCAAAGTTCAACGTGCATTTATAATGCTTATGAGCAAACGGAGAAATCACAGCTAGCCAATGAGGTCGCAGAACTCCAACTACGTACTTTCCCCCCCATTCTGAGCGAGAGGCCGAGAAACTGTGAGCCCACTGAGCACTTTGAGATCTTTACTGAAGCCAGAAAAAGCGGCATGCTTTAGTTTCTGCGCATGTGTCACAGGTATCAATCATGTTACGAGCGGGCGAGGCCATAAAACTGCAATTCAGCCTCAATTTGATGCGTCCCACAATATATTTGATGACCCATATGGGCTGATTTTATGTGACGACTGACAATATAAAAGTGATTAACAAGTGGTTATTCCAATGCAAGAACCAAAGCTGCACTACAGTAATTAGCAAGGACATCTATCTGTCCGTAACAGGGGAGAAGCGTTTATGATCATCTTTTCTGACGCTGCGGAGAAATGAAAAATGATTGGTCGCGCAAGCGTTCGCTGCGCTGCGGTTCTCGGGGTGGGGAGAGGGCCTGTGATTGGCCGGCGGGGAGGCCGATGCGGTCCGTCCTGGACAGGGCGGAGTGTGGAGCGCACTGCAGAGCAGAAGTGAAAGGGACTTTGTGCTCGGCTCTCCCAGGGATCCGTGTGCCAGAGGTGAGGGAGAACACCGTGGCCACGGTTACTGCACTCGGCTCGCGGTGGGGTGTCATGTCAGGGAACGCACGCACATGCACATACACACACACACACGCACGCACACTCGCGCACACACAGACACACGCATCCACACACACACACAGACACACGCATACGCACGCACGCACACACACACACAGACACAAGCATCCACACACACGCACGCTCACGCGTACATATGCACACGCACACAAAAACACACGCACTCACGCACACACAGACACACGCATACACACACACACACAGACACACGCATACGCACGCACGCACGCACACACACAGACACAAGCATCCACACACACGCACGCTCACATGTACACATGCACACGCACACAAAAACACACACACACACACACACACACACACACGCATACACACGCATACACACACACACACACACACACACGAGAACAAGAGCCCTGCGGAGACTGCGAGTATTTGGTTAAAGGATTATTAGCATGAGCGGAATGCTAATAAAGCATAGAGCTTAATGCTCTCCTCATTTCGGTTACTGCTCTTTACATCGCAAAATCAGCGCAGTGCGCCGAAAACACTCGCAGCGAACGCGCGCTACACCGAAAAGCCCCAGCTTCGCTTCCACCGCGGCCATCGATTTAGCCGCTCAAATAATCAGACGGACGAGGACCCCGCTGACACTTTCTCCTACAGGCGCCCGTAGACCGAGAGCCGACTGCGACCCGTGAGAGCCCGACGTAGGCCTCGCCGAGCAGGAGCCCCGGCCCGAGCCGTGATAGAGACTCTGGCGGACAGAGCTCGGGAGGGAGAAGTGAAAAGAACAGGGCCAGTGTTGGGTCCAATTACGAGGACTGATTACACAATTTAGCGCCGGTGCAGAGCACGCAGTCCGGGGGGGAAAAAAGGCAATTTTGGGGGCGAGGTGAAGTGAGGCCTGCTGAAAGGGTGTATAAACACTGGGACACAGAGAAACAGGCGAAAAAAAGAAGAGGAGGAAGAAAAAAAAAAAACAGACAGGAAAAAGTTTGGGGGGGGGGGAGTTTGAAGTTCCAGTCCAGCTGGTCCTTTTGCGCAGACACAGGCCGCATTGTCCGCCTCCCAAGTTTCAGCCAAGCGTGTTTCTCTTTGAGCCCCCCCCCCGCCCCCCGTCCCACGCGGGCGGTGATGTCAGCGAGGCAGCGCTTAAACCTCGGCAAACAGGCCGGGGATGGGGTGGGGGGCGGGGGGGCTGCGCTGGGGGGTTCTGCAAACAGAGGGGTGGGGTGGGGAAGGGCTCGGGGAACAGCGCGAAGTACGTCATCAGAATCGGACGGCCTGCCGCGTTCAATATTGATCCTCGGGCCTGTCAGCTCCGAAAAGCCCTTCCTCCCTTATTTATGTTTCCACTCCACTGCGGCTGTGATTTAGGGGTCCGCATAAAAAACCGGGGGACTCGTCTGGGGGGCGGGAGTGGGGGGGTGGGGGTGCAGCTGCCTTACATGTTACAGTCCTTGAGTCAATTATCATTCAGAAATGACAAATCCAGCAGCGCTGCGAGCAGCCATTACCGTACATTTATGCTGACGTTCTTCTCCGCTGCGTCCGTACGAAAGCACTCAATATGGTGAAAGGGAGCGCGGGGAGCCTTTCGAGTAATCATTTGTCAAATCAAGATCAAAACACCGGCTTTAACACAAGCGCTGGCCGCTAAGTCTTCAATCGCTCAAGTTCATTTACATTTAATTGTTCATTAACGGACCCGGGTTGCGTTTCGCGGAGCCGGAGGAACCTTGTGATTTTACGATTGCGCCCCTGTCCGCACCTTTTGTGGGTGCACACCAGGGGGCACACGGCGCAATAATAGAAAGTGCTTTGACAGACCCGCGGACTGTTATTCATCGCAAAGTGATATCTTTTCCCTGTCTCGGAGCTTCGGTTAAACTAAGATAACCATTTATTAAGTGAAATTGATCTGTGCTCGTACGCATGCATGCACACGCACATGCTTTCTCTCTAAGACCTCTAGCGTACGCAAAACCTTTTAGCACACGCAAAACCAGCAATATGACCAGTGATTGGTCATTGTATTTGTTTTGCACCAATCATTGGTTGTGTTATTAGTTTTGCGTGTGCTAAAAGGGTGCCATAACTAAAATCTTATACTGCAAAAACAAAAACTAAATATACCAGGACAATTAGCAAGTCAGGGCTTTATTTACTCGCATTCCATGAACTGAGTGACCACACGTTAAAAACAGGACAGCCGAGCAGTGTGGATGTGAAACCTGTATGTATCAGGATACATCCCAGTCCTTCAGTAGTTTAATGGCAAGACCTTCCTACAGCCACACATAATGTATGCAAATTCCAGAGGCAGACTGCAGCGCACTTTTCCACCATACTAACAGAGGGGGCGCTTCCCTTGCAACTGGGTGGGAGTGGCTGAATGATTGACAGCATACACTGCTTGAGTAAATGACTGGATAAGAGCACCCTGAATTCTGCTCAGTCTGTCTGAATTTATTGGGTACGTTCTCTGGCTATTCCTTAGAGAAATTAGGGTGTTAGGCCTTGCACTCTGCCGGGCCATATCCTGTGGTGTCGGGCTGAGGGTAAAATCTGGAGGCGGGCAATCTGCTCCGCTCCTGTGCGCCGCGTCGCCTCCCCCTCAGGCCTCGCCCAGTTCCACAAAGCCCTTTTCCTTTTGTTATGCGTTCTGTCCGCAGGCATCTCTGGAGGACGGCCGAGGGCCGGGCTGCCCGGGGTTCTCACGACGCGGCCGACAAAACTGTCAGCAACCGCCGAAGGCCTGTGAGGGCCAGGGCCGCGTTAACTCTTTCGCCGCTCTATTGAGGCCGTTCATTGGGCCAGGGCTCCATTAACCCTTTCAAGGCAGTTCATTGGGCCAGGGCCACATTAACCCTTTCACTGCTCTATCAAGGCCGTTCATTGGGCCAGGATTACATGAAACCTTTTGCTGCTCTATCGAGGCCGTTCATTGGTCCAGGGCTGTGTTAACCCTTTCGCTGCTATATCAAGGCGATTTGACCCATTTAATATCTCAGCGCTCAGTGCTCTGTGCCCTCCCAAATAACATCCAATAAGAGGTGTCTGCAAACTGAAAAGAGTCACACATGATTACACTGGTGTCATAGTTTTAAAGCAGACACACCCCTTGGTGTCATGCATCCGAGCCAAATGGGATAAGCAATTATTGCTGACACAAGCCAGCCATAGTCTGGTAACAAGTTCCATCTGGTCCGGAGAAACTAGTGAATGACTAACGCAAAACAGGCTGGCTACAGCGACGAGCCTTCAGGCCTGGCCAGGCCGGTGCATCACCAACCTGGTCTTCTGTATTACACCACCCTCATTAAACCGACTGACATAAAGCACCGTTACCTGCCATTACCAAATGACCTACTGTCCTCCAACCGCCATGTTCGTCATATGCCACGTTGCATTTAATTAACGTATTATTGTGGGTGCTCTCTTTAGTTCATCCATCCTCCCATACGATCATCTTGTTTGGTTTCTGCAGGTGTAGACATCAGCTGGATAAATAAGTAAGACCTGATAAATAATAAATGCATCCAGTGATTCATGCCTCTTCCTTTGAAAAACAGAGGTTAAAGCTAAATTCTGTATTAGCGGGCAGGTGAGGCTACCGTGGGCCGACTGAGGAATTGGTAATCCATTTTGGATCTCCCTTTTCCGGGCAAATAAATAACTTAATTGCTGAAGCCACACGCAGAAGGCCTGCATTCGTTCCCAGGAGCACGGGGGGGGGGGGGGGGGCTTTAGAGCCACACTCCGCGGTTTATTTACGGTAAATCTAATCTGAACGGGCCAGTGTTCTACAGGGGAGCTGCTGTAGCATAAGTATGTCACAGTGTGCCTACGCTGATACAGCAGAGCGGAGCGTAGCTCACGCAGACTCCACAAATTAGCCGGCTTTCCCGCAGGTATGACTTTCCTCCGTTTATAACTCAAATTAAGAGACGGTATTACGAGCGGGATATTATCTGTTCATGAAATAAATACGCATGATATAAATAGTGCCTCTACGTGCACGTAGGGACTCATCTTCACACTCCTGGGATCATTTTTCTGTTTATTAATTTGATTGACACGCTTATCCACAGTGACTTTCCAGAGTGGTTCCCAATCTGTCGGTTGGGGAAGGGGTTGAGGCGGGTCGCGAGATGCCATTTTAATCATTCGCTCTGTATGTAGGGGCCATAGAGGGTATTTTTTTTGCATGTACACACATTTTTATACTTCAGCTAGACTTGTATAAATCCTTTTGTTCCCATTCTAATGTGCGCCCCCTCTAGAGGTGAGAAAAGGTACGTCTTTCCAGGCCCTCAGATTGGAGCACTGCTGGAAAGCAATACATTTTCCATTACGTTACATTAACGTTAACGCGATTAAGACACTGCTCCCGTTACGTGCGCACGCGGTCGTTTCGACGTAATACTTACGACCATTTTAATTCCACATTTGAACATATTTCCAGCTGCTATTTAATAAAGGGTGGGTCACATGGAATGCATTTTCTCATTAAGAGGCCCGTGGGCTTGGAAAGTTTGGGTTCCCCTGACTTACAGGAGCGTCGCGCCAGGAAGCGAGGGACTTACGGAAGGATCTTTTCACATGGCCACGCCGACTCCTATATGTCCACTTCATTTTGCAATAGCATTTTCTGAGAGCTTAAGATTTGACTGAAGGATTCTTTTTAAAATAGTCAATCAAAGGGCCCTTGGTATCATTTGCGGGGTTCTTTCTAAAAACAGACTGAAAACTTGGGTCTCTTCAAATATTTTGTGCATCTGCAAGCAGCAAATCTGAAATCAAACTGGCACCAGACCACTTTACTCGATTTGACAACTCCTAAGCTCAAACACACCAGAAATGCATACTTTATTTGACCAAGGTCTGACCAGCCCAGGTTTACCAGAAGAAAGACGCTAATGTGACCACTTGAGAAGAACGGCGCGTCTTAATGGGCTACACTACGCTGAAAGACGTTTTTAAAAAATGTATTCCGCCAACACTTTTAAGTGACTTCTAAATGACTGCGAGAAGGCTCGACTGAAACTGATCCTGGCACCCCTCCGACCGGACCCACCGAAACCCAATGTTTCAGATAAGCCACTTAAGAACAGAGCGCCTTCATCAATCACCATTAAGTCTGTTAGCGAGAAATACGGAGGGGGGGCCCTGGCGTTCGTTTACACATCAGCGGTGACAATTACCCTCGTGCTTCTCATTTTTTAAACATTACTCGTGTCGGGGAAAAAGAAAACACGCTGTACATACCAGTGAAAATAACACTGCGCTTGACAGACTTGCATTGCTGCAGTTTATCCTAACTCTGCGCTGTTGAAAGCGGCACTCTGTTTGCAGTCCAGAACTAGAACTCAAACATTCTTGATGCCGAAAAACAGTTTTTATGTGAATCTAAGCACTTTTATTTTTAATATTTATTTTTTTGGCTGAAACTGAAAGAAATGTTGTCTGTCGGATGAATGTACGGTTTCTTATCAAAATGTGAGAAGTTTTTGAGTCCTCTACCCTGAATAAGTCCAAGACGGGAGAATAAATCAGTGTGTGAAACAGCCCTGGCTGGTGTTTGGTGCCCCATCTCCATGAGCCAGTCTACAGGCCCCGCATCGCCCCGTCTTATCAGCTCAGGCCCCTGCTCTGCTCCAAACAGCAAAAATCAATTCCTACTCTCAGACCCCGAACAGCCTCAGCTTGCAGCAAGGAGGAGGTTCAGAGAAAGAGGGAGGGAGAAAGAGAGGGAGAGACAGAGAGAAATAAACGAGCACTACAAAGTTGGTTGAAAACACACAGTTGGTGTCTCATTCTACATATGTCATGTAATATGCAACCCTTTAACCATCTACAGACACATACACACACAGACAGACACTCTATTATACAGTCACACACACACACACAGAGGTGCGCGCGCACGCACGCACACACACACACACACACACACACACACACACACACACACACACACACGATACACACCACCCCCCCCCCCCCCCCCCCACACACACACACACACACACACACACACACACACTCCTTAGAGGCTGCACGTCTCCACCTGAGGCTTCTCCAGCACTGCAGCAGAACTGCTGATATGGATAAGAAGCCGACCTGCACTCGACAGGAGGCTCAGCTGGCAGAGAGACTGTGTAACAGAGAAGAGAGGAGGTCTTCTGGGTGATGCGGTCCTCCGTCTTAACCCCACGTCGGAACACAACCTAGACCTACATCAGACGCATCTTAATTACATATGCAGGCTGTTGGGTCTCAGGCTGCAAATTCTCTGTGTTGAATCTTGGACAGGACGGATGTTTTTGTCGTTAGGCAAGTTCTCATTGGTGGTCTGAACACCTCCCCTGTTTCCACGAAACTCAGGCTATAACAATTTATCTGTGCAGTTGTGCATCACAATGTAGAACAAATTAAACATGCGCAACAACACTGATGGCTGTAATTGCATTGAAGTAAATGCAACATTTGCATTTTACTTTGTTGCTAAAGTGCAGTGTGCAAAAATTAATCTGCCTTTATAGCCAAAAGATATCTGACACAATGGCAAAGGAATCTAGAAGCACGTCGTTACGGTTACATGCACCGTGACATGCATGCATGGTAATGACCAATACAACGCACAACGTAACGCGAGAATTAATTGAATAATTTCTCAACATCACCTCCTCTTCTCTTCCGGACTGAAATCCATTGCAATATACTTAACACTGTCCTTTCTAGATATAGCCCGACCTGCTCAGGGATATTGGATATCGTGACACTTGCGCTGCAACTGAAAATCCACGTTGCCTCTTTGCGAGACAAACATTGGGTGACGGCACCCATTATAATTTAATGTGTGGTGTAAACAATATCGGGAGGATCGAAGCATCCACAGTGAGGCTTCAGCAGATTTGTTGTTCGTCTCTTTGAAACGCCTCCAACTTTACTGCTATTCTCATCAGTTGTGAAGTATTAAAGAGAGTAGCAGCCTTCGCCGTGCCGGAGCTGCTGAGCACTGAAGTCTGTGGAGAAGCCCCGTGATTACTGCCACTCCGTCAGCCCCCATAGCCGAGCAATGAGTAATAATGTTCAAATGTGACATTCGCTCAATTACGCCCCTGTGTGCGATCGTCTACCCAAACCCGTCATGAGTTGGAGGCCGGGTTTTGGCCGAGGGCCAAAATCCGCTGAAATGAACTAACTGATAACTCGTAACTGGTAGCTCATATCAGTAATGTGTGCGTGAGTGAGTGTGTGTGAGCATGTGTGTGCGTACGCGTGACTGTCTTTGTGTGTGTGTGTGTGTGTGTGTGTGGGTGTGTGCGCTCGTGTCCCTGTCTGAGCGTGTGTACGCGTGTGCGTGCGTGCGTATGCATGTGTAGATAAGTATATCGCAACATAAATATAGTTTTGCCACGCTCTTGACGTCGTTCGATTCCCAGACGGGGCTCTGCTTATCCAGAGCATTCTTTATACGGACATAAGCTGTGTAAGTCGCTCTGGATAAGAGTGTCTGCTAAACACTTAAAAATGTAAAAAATCTACATGTAAATGATCCCGCGCTGAATTTAAATGAACATCGACTGCAGAATAGAAACACATGGCTTAGTTCTGCACACGCGCTTGCCCTACTTAGCACACGTCAATACAAAGACTGTGCAGGTCCCTATAGCCTCATTAGCCCCGCACATTGCAACCCTATGAGCACAATGTATACCCCATCAACAAACACTTCAGCGCGGCCGCATCTTTGACGACATGATGGAGAACGCTACGGTTGCGTGCTATACAAAAATTTGCATTGCGTTGTAGCGGAGCGGCCGCGCCTTAAAAGAGCCAAGAAACTACCACTTTCCCGACTGCGCGTTCCAAGGACGGGAACGCCGGCCGGTTTGAGGCGGGGATCAAACGGGGAAAGTGACGGCGGCGATCGAGCCCTTGTGTGCGGCTCGGGCCGCGGGACCGTGCGGTTTTCGGAAAAAAATATGGAAATTTGCACTTTCACCGGGCGAAGCGCGTTCCCAGACGGACGCACGTTCAGGAGTCGCACCGTTACATTCCTGTCATCTGTTATTTTCATGATAAACTTACCGCAGCTCCACTTCAACCACATCCTTCCCTCTGCAAATATAATCTTGGTTGGAAATCGTTTTTGAATTTTCTTTTTCCAACATAATCAGCGACTGTCCCAGAGGGATGCCGGCATGTGTAATGGACTAGTTCTGAATTGTAAGCCGTCTCATTATCTGATCTCTTATGGTTTCTGGTAGGTACTTATGCGGAGTAATATACAAACCCTGATTATAAACTAATGAAGTAAAAGGAAATCTGCTTTCCATTTAAACCCAGTGGAGCTCTGTTTGATGTTTAGGCTTGGCTGGACTCCAGGTAAACATGAGTCCTGCCAGAAAGGTATCGCTGTTCCCTTTTGTTCATAACCCAACGACTTGTGACACCAGCGCACGTTTCCTGTGATCAGACCGCAGTGAAGTCAAGTGGGATTAATTAAGTTAGTACTTTTTACTAAAACAACCCCCCCCCCCCCACCTTTTCTTTTAAAACACGTATTAAGTGTACTTTCTCTCCTCGAAGAACACGGCTCATCCGCTCGGCCTGATGTGGCTCTGGCAGGGCCTTTGAACGCTTTAAGCCCCTCGCATTTATTCATTAGTCCATTTATTTGCCTGGAATTTCCTTGAACTGGGAGACCTTGCGGGGTCGTCGGTGGAGGACAGCCCCGCCCTCCGCCCCACCGTTCCGTGAAGTCGACGTTCCAGGCAGGCTAAGCGGGAACGCGGGTGTCTGAGGGGAGGCTTGCGGCCGAACGGCCCTACCTGATAATCCAGTATGCTGAAGCCCAGGCCCTGCTCTCCCTTCTCCAGCTCCAGCACCTTGATCTCGGGGGACCAGAGGGCCAGATCCCCCTCTTCCTCCTCCTCCGCAGGCCGGGCCTCCTCTTCCTCCCGCTCGTCCGCTCGCTCCGGGAGGACCTCCTCCTGGAGGCACAGGGAGAGACCGGCGCAGATCAGTCTCGGAGGCACGGGGCCGAGATTCTACCACGCGCCAAGACTGCCAACCGGTCGTCAAAGCGCGTGCAGGTCTAGAGCCGACGCGGAGAGAGAGGAATGCGTTGACTGTGCCGATCGCAGACGCATGAATATTCTCCAGTTGACACGTTTACTCAGCCGCTTCCTCCAGCTCTGACCTTTGACCCTGCCAGCCACTGCGGCCCAGTGCCTTATTCCAGCCCATTACCTCTTCTCCTGCTCCCACTCCACCACCCCCACCGTATACCTCCATTCTACCCAGTCTCACGGAACATCTCCTTTAACCCTTTGAAGAGAAGGTTTTATGGAATGTTTTTTTTTTCCCTTTTCAAAATTCTAAGTCAGTGTTCGACAACTCTTTTTCTCTTGCTTTCAATGACCAATAGTGATTCTTACATCAGCATTAGAATGTTCAGTTAAGAACATTCTAATCACATATTTGACTAGAACGATAATCACATACACCTTAAAGGGTTAAATTCTAGAGTGAACAAAAAAAAGTCTCAATGGAAAGTTGAGCATGAGCAAAAAAAAATAAAAACGCAAAACGAATTTAGGTCTCTAAATCTTATGAGACCTTTCCAGATGTAAACCCAATTGTGGCGCTTTGATCTCGAGTCAAGACGGCGCCGTTGTTATTAACGCGGTGACATCGTCTCACGCTCTCGCTGTCAGTACGGTTTTGCTAAACGCCGCGCGAGTGCTCACGACACATCTAAAATACAATTAATAAAATATTTTACACGCGCCAAGATGTTCCCTTGCATATAAAACGAGGTTCTCCCCTCGTTCCCCCACGGGCCTTTTCCGTATCCATGCTGCCGAGCGTTCGAGCCGAAGAGGGGGAGGTTGAGCTTACCAGACGAGGCTCAAGCTCGCTAGGCCAGGGGGAGCTGCGCTCTGCCAACACTGGGAGGCTGCTATGAATCTGAGAGAGGGGAGGAAAGGAGAGTAATAACTAATGCATGCAGGTCATGTCTACGCAAAATATCCACACACCACTTGCAAATAAACGGATAGGTCACTTGCCTGAGGGAACCTGCATTTGTATTTTAGGTTCTGCAGATACTTCCATGCACCTGTACTGTACCTGTACCAAGCTCTCTAGCCATCACTGTGCGATCTCAATTTTTCAGTGTATTTGGACCGACACTATATGTACTTGAATGCTTTCGCGTATGCTAGCTTCATGGACCTGCCGCTGTGTTTTTCTACACTGTACTTGTATTGTGCGTGCTTGTAACAGTGCCGGAAGTTTCACCTGCTCCTGTAGGCTGGCAGCTGGGCTGACAGAGCGCCACCCCTGCTGCTGCTCCTCTTCCTCGTTCTGGAACTCGCCGCCCTCCTCTGTGAGGTGACGGCAGCAGACCAGGGTGAAGGGCGGGGGCACCTCCCTGAGGAAGGCCACCGCCTCCCGCCGGGACTTCCCGTAGAGCTGCACGTCGTTCACCTGCGCGCGCGAGGAGAAGGGGGTCAGCCAACAGGCCGCCGCGTTCTTAGCGTGCGGTCAACACAAAGTAAAAGCCGCGTCTTAACAGCAGGGCCGAAGCCCACACTTCCCGAATTGAAGGGTTCGGGTTTTGACCCAGTATTTGCAGCCATTCGCAAAAATGACAGTAAGGCTGATGATGTAGGGTGGGACTGGCACAGAAGGAGAAACTGCAGTACGGGGGGTGAGGTGAGCTTAATTTCATTTATTAGTTTATTTGACATGGGCTATGTGCATTAATAACACTTTTGTAAAAGCGCCAGGGAGGATCATTTTTATCTGTAGCCCCTGGGCTACATGTCTTTGGACAGTGGGAGAAAACCGGAGTACCCAGAGGAAACCCACGCGTACACAGGGGGCACATGCGAACGCCAAGCAGAGTGAATCGGGGCCGACTGGGACTCGGACCCGGAGCCTCCTTCTCGCGAGGCAACAGCGCTAACCACTGCGCCGCGGGGAAGGGAAGGAGTCTGCTGGCTCTCAGATGGAACTGCCTGCTGTAAGAAATCCCTGGAAGATGCGGCGCTATTTGATAGCCTTTTAACGGCGCAGGCTGGGCAGCATCTCCACACCATCTGCCTGGGACAGGGAGACCCTGCTCCCCAGGCTTGGATTCGGGGACTTTACTGGGCCTCCCGAATTCACTCCGCATCGCCTCCGCGCCGTCCCCGTCCTCCGGGGTTCTCCGAGATACGAGGAACGCGGTTTCGCTGAGGCCTGCCGTTTAAAAAAACCCAACCTAAAAGATTCCTCTGGGATTTCTCAATCTCGCCAGCCCCCGCTCGCCCCAACCCCCATAATCCACTTGCTCTCCACCCCCAGCTCCCCGGCTCCGGATCCCGCCCTTCTTCCCCTGCCAACAGTGACAGGCTGAGGGCACAGCGGCCGGCGGCCCCCGTGCCAAGCCGGGCGGGGGGCAGGAAGGAGGGGCGGTGGGGAAGCGGGGGCGAGGGCCCGTCATGCAGATGGTCTCGGCGGGCCTGTCTGTTGGCCCCGCGCGCCCCCGTTCGCCCCCGAGCCTCCCGGCAGCAGCGCGTCCTTCCTGGAGACGTGGGGCTGCCAGGCCTCTCGCCACCCCGGCGCAATCTGCGCCCCCAGTGTGGCAGCGGCCCCCGCGGCACAGGACGCTAGAGGTGGACGCAAGGTTGAGAGAGCGAGCGCGGGGCCTTATCGCGAGTTCGGCTTTACCTCAAGAAGCTCGTCCTCCGGCCTCAGCAAGCCGTGCTTGGCCACCGGGCCCTCGGGGGCCACGGTGGAAATGTAGTGGTGTCCGTCAAACGAGTCCAGCTCCACCCCCAGGCGCATGGTGTGAATCGGGAGAAGCTGGACGGGGTCGGAGGAACATTTATCGTCAGAGTAATCAAACATACGCACACCTGCTTATGACAATCCCAGGACCGCAGTCTCTAGATACCCTAGTAGTGCTTCTTACCTTCGAGTACTTCTGGAGCTCAGCGTCGTCTTCAATGACAGGGTCCAGTTCCACAACCTGCCGGACATTCCACATTAACCCCATTAACTATGACTCCAAACGATTGTGAAAATTTCCCAGGAGGAATTTTCTGCTTTCTGTTCTACGCATCCTCTTCAAAAATAAAAAGTTCAACACCACTGATATAACCAAACCAGCATGTTCTGGACACGTTTGCTCTCCCTGTTTTGTTTTGCATTATTTTGTCAGCGCGATAGACTGTGTGTCTCACTCTATGTGCGGTGTTGTCTTACTTTAATACTCTGCGTGTTCACTGGTTCTTACCAAGACGCTGTAATCCGGCCCAAGGGCCTGTTCCCACTTGGCCCTCAGCTCCATCTCTGTCAAAGACACCTGGTCTGTTGCTGAAACAAACACAAGGCCCGTTAAATGCATAGGTCAAAAGCTATAGTGTAATAACCAACTGCAAAGTACACACAATACCCATGGCTTTGAAATGACTCAGGCCTAGGCAAGGGCACAGTCCTGAGGAGGAAGTTAAGTCTGATCCTTGGCGGCATGTGGGGTACTGATGGGAAAGATAACCTATGGCAGCCTATGAATGAGAGAGACCCCACTGCTGTACAGGAATATATGTACTGTGAATGCTGCTAATGACATACTAACATCACCATGGAGGTATGGGTGTGGCTACAGTAGCTACTGACAGTGACATCATCATGGCTGTTAGGGAAGCAAAAATCTGACCTAAGAATATCCAGCTGTCTGAATGGATTGCTTGTAAAGAACATTATCAGTGTAATGTCCAAATGACTAAAATGTAATGTAGTCTGACTGTAGCTAGTCACAGAGTAAAATCACTATGGCTGTAGGCTGTAGCGGTGACTGAAAGAGTGATGTGCGAGTACGGTTAGAGTATGGCTGTAGTCTCTGTCGGACTAACATAGATGTGCGAGTGCAGTCGCAGCCTGACTAGTCACGGTGTAGATGCCGCCGTTGACGGCACCATCGCCGCGGAGAACGTTCCTGACTATCCTGTGTCGAACACACGGTCCCCGATTCCTTTCGCAGGGGGAACAGAGACAGAAACAGAGTGCTGCAGACTGCGGGTCGCTCAAAATTCCGGGCACATGCAGAGAGAAGCTTTCTCCGGCTCCCGCCCCAGTCCAGCAGGTCACGTCTGGTTTCCATGTGTGAGTCCTCACTTCTCACCCTGCTCCGTCTCTCCGGTCAATAGCTCTCTCTGCCATTTATAATTACATCACCGCCAGTACCAGCGAACACGCAAGAATTATTCCAGCAACAGCAAACCCACACAGGGAGGAAAAGTTCCACAAAGGTGCAAGAAAAGCATACCATAGAATGCAGTACAAACAAGAGGAATAGGAAGCGTCTTACACGAAAACCACGAAGACCTCCTTCAACCCGTATACAATTTACTCGAGTAAACAGTACAACACCGCAAACCATTTCAAGACCTCGGCTCTTCCCGACCGCAATACGGTCTCCAGCCAATGAACCCGACGGTTGTGACCCCATTACCTCGAGCCAATTCGACATTAACACAGCCAACACTCGAGCTTTGTTCAGAACTGAAATCGCATATACAATTAAATCACTTTAAAGCACTTTTACTACGGAATTACAACTTTTAAGACCTGGCAGCACCTTTTGAATTTAGGCAGTGCGAGAGTGTGTAATTAATGATTTATTAAACCAGGTTATTTTCATTTTGATTATAGTATGGAAATCAACTGACCAATAAATGTGCATTGAGCGTTCATAAATCTTGTTTTTAAAGCAACGGACCTAATGCCTATACAGCAACGCATGAAAAAGTCGGGAACAAACACCGGCTCGCTCCCCCGACGCTTCTACAGCGAGCCGAGGGGAAGGAGCGGGACGCTAAGCAAATAAGCAGCGCGCACAAACGTAAGCGAGCCCTGCAATCCGAGCGTCCCAGGACGACGGCTCTCCCCGCGCACACGCAACCGTCTCAGCGGCGTCGCGAGCGAGCGCCCGGGCTGCACGAACACGGGGGCCTGATTAAATTAGCATTTCTTATACCGCGATAGCGCGAGGCGATTAATCACGCACGTTGAACAAAATAAACGCGGCGATAAATACTGGATGTCAAAAACCCGGCAGAAACATCTGCGGTCCAGACGCCGGACAGAAAGAAAATAATAAAACGGAGGTGATTCAAATCCAGTCGGCCCCCTGGAACTGGAATCTATAATCAATTGGGGTTTGGATTTTTAAGTTAATGTGAATGATGGGTGGGGTTTGAGGTTAATGTTAATTTTGAATTTGAGGTTAATTTTTATGGAAGATGCAGCTGGACATTAATGTTAATAATGGGTTGAGGTAAACTTTCCCCTGAATGCTCTGAGCAGGGCCCCCTCTGCCCATACGAGAGAGATCATAGAGATCACCTCTACATAGTGACATTGAGTTTATGACAGCCGGACAGATTCTCCTCCAGGTTACAGACCGGACACCGATTGGCTAGTTGAATAAGGCTACCGATTGGCTAGTTGAACTCCTTTTAGTGCTTGTTCAACAGTGCTCACTGACTACAGATTACTGAAGTGGCAAAAAGTATATCCAAAAACAATGCTTAAATGTACAACTTCCTTTGTTGCGAGGGAAAAGACTACATGTCCCAACTTCAAGGGCAGCCTGAGGAGCTGGATGCAAAGGGACTGAATGATTACAAAGGATTTATACAGAATGCAAAGGGTTTCATAATGAGCCGGAGGCATCAGATCCCAGCCTTTACAGGACACAAAACAATCTCAGACAAACACAAAAATATCAAACGCAGTGGAGCTTCGCAACCAATCGTCCGCGAGCCGAACCGCGATCCGGCACTTTCCCCCGCGAGCTCTCGCGCTGCATCGGCTTTTCCGTTCAGCGTGCCGCAGACACCGCTCCGGCATTATCCGCACTGAGACCTACCCAACGCATCCAGTCTTCGAGGTCTCGTAATTGCAAAATTATTTTTTGAGCACTAAAGAAGAAAAACGTGAAAAAAAAGATTAAAAAATGGGGGCGGGGGGTTATTTTGATTTAAAATGCCTATCGTTTTACAAGCAGCGCGATTCCCCCTTTGGGAAATAAGCCCCTGACAAGCCGTCATTGTTATCCCAGCCTTGTATTGGCCCGGTGCAACAGAACTCTTTATTTATAAATTTGGCAGGTATAGGGTCTTGTCGGGATTAATTAGGCCGCAGTGTAACGCGAGCCACACCGCCATCCCCAGGCCTGCGCTGCTCTTCCGCTCACAGCTCTGCTATCTCGATATTTATATCTGCAGGGCCGTCTAGCATGACTGTAACAGTGCCCGTACCGCCGTGGGGCAGACGGGATGATGGGGGGGGGGGGGGGGGGGGGGTAGTGTGACGGCTTGCCCTCGCAGTGACCCGGGACCGCAGGGGCGCGCCGCGGGATCGTGTTCCAGCGCCCCGAGTTAATGCCTCAACGGGCGAGGGGCGAGTCATTAAAAACCCCAAATGACCCGCCGTCGGGACAGGGGGACAGGGAGAGGGACGGAAAAAGATGGACTGGGGGGGGGTGTAATCCATAAAGTGGGAGGCAGAGCTTGTGGTAAGACTCTGCTCGCAGCGCCGGGCCAAGTCAAAGGTCGTGTGTTAAGCGCAGTGCTCTGAAGTACGAGTTCCTTGGAAACGGCTTATCCACACCCAGAGATCAGTATGGTATACGCCCCTTCTGTTGTGTTACCAGACGGCCTTGTTCATTGGATACGATGCTCACCGCTACCTGTGATACTGCCCCCTAGTGTATAAGGAGAATAACCCATTACGTCGACGCATGCATGCCTGTCTGCCCTCAGCTCATCTTCCTGTTAATGTCCTTACACACATCTGCGGAAAAGGTTAAAGACGAAATCATGCAAAGATCTGCGAAAAGGCAGGCTTCTCCGCAAGCTGCCGACCCCGCCCTGACGCTCGGCGTAGGGGCCGCGAGATCTCACCTCCCGCCAGCTGCTGCCTGATCCCGGCGGGGCCGCTGTCGGCGGGATCCATCGGCGGGCCCTTCTGCACGTCCGACCGCACCTTGATTTCGGCCGACCTCTTCAGAGACACCCTCGAAGACTCCCTCTCCACTGCAGGGAGGAAAAAGAGCGGGAAGCCGTTAAAAAAAAAAAAAAGAGGAGCGAGCAGGGGGGACCGCACGGCCCATGGAGCGGCCGACACTCAAGTAAGCCACAGGCACGGTTTGTTTTCACTGATACTCTGCACTTAATTAATCAACTAGAGCAGTTAACTCACTGCACATGCGTGGTATTTCACAAAGTGGGATTTAAGCTTTAAGAGTTAGCCGGCTAACTTTTGTAAATATTTTGAAGTAACCCGGGCTCTCATCCAATCGGATGTCATCAAATTCTAAATATTTACAAAAGTTAGCCGGCAAACTCCCGAATCCCGCTTCGTGAAATACACCCCTGGTTACCTGGGTATGAATTGGGTGCTGATTTTAAGACTTTGAAAACAAAAACCAGCAGAGCTTGTTGGCTCTCCAGGGGTTCATTACGATCGCTTATTTACACTCCTTGCATCCTTTCCTCGCTCCTTAGCTCCGCCCAATGGAGGACACAAGGAAAGGATGCAAGGATCAGATATGAGCACGGAGGAATCAAGGCAACATGCATTCGGCAAATGGAACGTCCTTGCTCAGTCTAACGTCAGCGTCATATTATGCTCACGTGCTTAACTTCAATGCTTTTTAGCTTCTTTTTTCATGAATGAACGGGGCTTTTGTGAGTCATAGAGAACGAGTGTCATTATGTATTAAAGCGCTTTATGATAAATATAAAGAAACGGTAAAATTGTATTTGTGTAGGGGTGTAGATCTGGAGAGGTGGGTCATTTATACTCGTCACACGTTCCGAGAAAAGGCTTCCGCAAAGGCTACACCTCCTCGTTCCCCACTCCTCACGCCTCCGAGCAGCATTTAGCGGTTTGGAATGTCCTTAAAGATGGCGGACCTCGATCGATTTCCGGGTCAGGCGAGGACCGAGGGGACGAGGTCGAATAAAATAAGCGATCGGAATGAACCCCAGGACCCGGTTGTGGAGTCATGACATACACGGAGCACCCCAATGCGACCGGGGGTTCGATTCCCCAGCATGACACTTTCCGCACCGTAATCCCATCTCTATACCTTACCCTGCATTCTCACTGTTTGAATAAAGTGAAAGGCATCCTCCTTATGCATATTCACTCTCCAAAATAATAAAAACAAATCAAAACAAACTTGCACAAGGCTGGGGCTCCGACTTGAAGTCCGACGTCCTGCGGGTAACTACGAAAACCCCCAAACAGAACAGAGCGCGCACCAACCGCTGCCTTCTAATCAGCATTTTTAATTTTCCTTTTAAGCACGGGACCGAACTTCAATTTCAAAATCCGGCACCGCTTCCTGCGATGTTGCGAGTTGAAGATGAGACATTACGCACAGGAAATGACACCCAGAGCAGCCATTCGACTGATATCGCGCTTACGAAACGACTGCTGCTGTTGACATGGCGTCCGTGCGTACGCGCCGCGGAGCGCGCTGATTCGGGGAAGCCGAATCATTACGCCGTAATTGCCACTTATGGCACGGCTCCCGACTTAATAGGAGGCTTCATATTCTTCACTGTGTGTTTAAAGCACATTTCCAATTCAGACCGTTCGAAGAAGAGGGGGGACAAGTTTACTGATTACTTCATCCTATTCATGCGGCCCAGCGGAGTCTTTTCAGCAAATCATTACATGCCGTTTAACGCAGGCGGAGTTCCTTTCTATTAACTTGTTCTGTAAAATTGAAATTCCCGGTACGCTCTCCAAGTGCAATATGAGTCAAGTGGACAGGAGGGAACGCAGGCCGATTATTTTATGAGAACACGGCCTCTCTAATGGGTGTACTGCTCGCTGTTCTTGTTCAGCTCAAATAATGAAAAAGACAAAGTTATATTCAGGAAATAAATCCACGGTTAAATTGCTCCCCTGACTTCCCCCCCCTGCCCCCCCCAAAATTTCAAACCAACTGTATAACTGATCTGTACAACAGGAGTACTTAAACCCAGCATGCTTCAGGGGGGGAGGGGTTGATGTGGCAGGTTTCCATTCCAACCAAAATAAGTTAAAAGCTGAAGTAAGCGTCTGCACTGAAACAGTGACTCCCAGTGGTTAGGAAAGGCCTTTAACTGGTTCAAAACAAACAAAAGTATACAGGGTGAGAAGAAAGTGCCTGAACCCGACCATTAGAAAGGATAACAGAACACAGAAAGCCAGGGCGGAGTATTCACCTTTGTCCAGAGATCGCTCCATAGGAGTGGGCTTGAGCTTGGCGGCCATCTTCCTGACCAGGGTGAGGGTGACCGTCTGACCCGTCTGCTTCATCACCTCCAGCACCTCCTGGTTGGTAAAGCCCTGGAGGCTCACCCCGTCCAGCTGCCAGGGGTCAAAGTTCACCATTTAGGTTGCGCACACACACGAGCAACCAGTCACAAAGCTAATGAACCTGTGGAACGAGCTAGAAGAACTTCTGAATGTCCCCATTAGCAAAGGACTGCTTTAACCGTCAGCACGGCATCTCCTCATTACGGTTGTTACTGAAGCAAGAAAAGAGGTTTTCCTTCAACCTCACAGCCCATCTCCCCCGCCCGCTCCCCACCCCCGCACCTCAACACCCACCCCCCTCCAAGCGTCTTCTGTCCCTTACAGTTCATCTCCTCACCGTTTCCCGAAGACACACTCGCATGCAGGGTTAATTAAGGTAGAGCTAATTAAAAAGTGATTAACAGCCTCACCGCTATTATCCTGTCATGGACTCTGATATTCCCACTCTGCTCAGCGGCGCTCCCCGGAACAACGTACTTCACAAAAACTCCCACAGTGTCTGAAATCATCCAGGAGAGAGCTTAGTGGAAAAACAAGCAATAACTCAGTGACCCTTTACAATGCAAGACGTCCAGGGAGCCGTTCCTCTATCACTCGATCAACCGTTCGAAATTCATTTGCCATAGAGCATTTTTACAATTAAACTATCACAAAGCACTGAACAGTGTGTGTCCAGAGGTACTCAAAAAAACTTTTCCCAGATCCCTGGTAAAGGTGGGGGAAAATACTCCTTGAGAACTTTGGCAGATAGAGTGGTAGTATAATCGTAGTAGTGGTAGCGTAGTATGATGGTTGAGGAACTGGGCTTGCGACACAGACGTTACAGGTTCAATTCTGCGGTACTGTTATACCCTTGAGCAACATACTTGACCTGAATTGCTTTGGTAAATGTCCAGATGTATAAATACTATACAAAAACGTAAACTGTGTAAAAAGGTGTATCTGTTGTAAAAAAAATTGTAATAAAAATAAAAAATGCAACCACAATGAACATAATAGAAATAAATTAAGTCTTGTAGTCCTGAGGCAGGTAATATGTTAAGTGTTGATCAATAACAAACTGAGGTCTCACTTTCACTGGATAAGGCATTATAGCCCACGATGGAGATACCCAGGCTCTGGCCCTCCTTCTTCTTCAGTGGTACCTCGTGGATCTCGTACCCCTCCAGGTTTGGCTGCACCACAAAATGGAGACCGACAACATCAAGCGCATGAGAAGCACCGAACCTGATATCGCACACTTGGGGTATGCAACCCTGGTCCTGGAGTGCCAGAGATGCAAACTTAAAACTGCATAATAGGATGAATTATTAGGCTTAATGAACGCAAGTGACCAATACTGGAGGCATTCAGTTGTTCTACCACTCAGGCTCAGGATATTGTTCTCAGGCTCTAAATAATCAATCAATCTCTTGCGATCAAGCTTGGCTAAAATGGCAACCAGTATCAGCACTGGCACTCCAGGACCAGGGGCCTATTCCTCATAGCTGGCTAACTGAGTTAGCTTGCTAACTGCGCTGAGTAAAACCCGGAACAGTGTTTTTGCTAGTTCATACTGTTTGTTCCATGTTCCAGGGGTTTCCGGGTTTTACTCAGCACAATTAGCCAGCTAACTCAGTTAGCTAGCTACATGTAATAGGGCCTGGAGTTGCCTACCCCTGTTGCATACAGACCCCAGAAAAACACAAAGAAAAAAAAACTAAGAGGAAATTCCCATCAAACCGCCTCCCCCATCCGCATGCCGAGCCCCAAGTCTGCATTTCGGGCACTTACAGTCATGCTTGCCCTGCGAGCCGGTACTGGTGGGAGGGGGGGCAGGGCGGAGACGGGCGCGGCGGCGGGGGCCGGAGGGGGCACCGGGGCGGAGCGCGGCTCTCCGAGGGGGTCGCGGGCGACGAGCATCCGGACGCGGCTGCCGCAGCCCTGCAGCACGCGCACCACCTGGTCGCTGGCCAGGCCCTGGGTGGGCGTGTCCCCGATGCGCAGGATGTGGTCTCCCGTCCTCAGCCGACCGTCCTGACCGGGACAAAGAGGTGGGGGGAGGCATCAGTGGGAGGGGAGACCGCAGGTCACCGGGGACCGAGGACGGTCAGTCCTGGACCGCAAGCACCGTGCATGACCGTTCTGCACACCTGTAAAATGTCTCAATCACACAATTTCAGACATTTGGATTTGAAACGGGACGATTTGGACTTCTTCCAAAACCCAGGAAAAGGTTGGTCGTGCCAGGCCTTCTCCGGCCATGCTGGGAACGCAGAGAGACTCTAGCCGCCGTCAGATATGTCCTTCACAAAGCGTCTTCGGCCACTGTGACCAAACTCATTTCACGCGTCGCCTGACCTTGACCTGCTCTGAGCCGACCCGGGCCGAGCCGAGCTGGGAAACGCATTCTCCGACCGCAGATCCAGCAGAGTAAAGTTTGGGATGGAAAAAAAGAGAGGGGGGGAATCATAATACACAGAAGAGGGAGAATGTAGCCTTTGTCAAAATAAAGAAGAGAAAAAAGGACATGAAAGGCGCTTCAAGGCATAAACTTGCGCGAGAATCCTCCCCGGCTTCTCCCAGCCTGTGCGCGCGAGTCAGCAGGGGCGTATTGTAGCCGGACGGCGGCATTGTGCCGCCAGAGTCGCAGCCATTAAACGTGGAAAATGGAAAATGCCAGAGATAACAAAGCCCTGATTTTGACAGCTTTTTTGGAGCATAAGATCCAGTGATGTGTGAAACACAGCGCTGTGCCTTTTCAACAAGAAGGGTTTTGTGTCCAGCTTTGGACATTCGAGAGAAGAGGGGGGGGTGGGGGGGGGGGGGGGGGGGGTGGGGGGGTCGGGGGGTTCAAAACAGGACAAGATTTCAATCCAGATTCCTCCTGGATAACAAATTCGAAGAGGTTAAATCAGACATCAAATGGGCTTTTTTATTTTTTTTATTTTAAACAATCGAATGGCGAATTCCTGTGTTAACCGTGGCCTTTAAAAGGGGCCGCTATCCAAACAAAAAAAGAAAGGAGAAGAAAAGAAAAAAAGATTGAGGGGGGGGAAGAAAAAGAAAGCTCAAGTTGTTGTAACAGTACACAGGCCTTGTCAGGACTTTCACTCGGGAGGATAAATCCTTCCAGCATATCTTTGTTACTCTACCTCCATATCACCAGGACCTCAGAGAAGCTCTGGCCTGCAGCAGAGCAATAGGAGTGTAATCCACTTAAAGAGTGATCGTTTTTTTTTTTTTCCCTGTGACACAACGGGCGAAATGTAAAGCGGCTTTTTAAGCGGAGCGTTTCCCGGGCTTACTTTGTGAATTTATTTCTCTCGACCAGCCCTTTCTGCCAACGGGGCGGCTAAGACCGGCTGCTGACATTTATCAGCAAATATGGATTAAAAAACGGACGTAGCGTACAGAGCCGACAGAAAGATCTTGGTTCACGCATTCTTTTTTTCCCCAGGGTAAACTCGAGTTTTTCGGGGAGGCCGGAATCTTAGTGCGTTGATACACGCACGTTTCACAAATATTCCACTCCAAATTTGAAATAAATGTTCTTATCTTCAGTATGTGAATTATTCAGAGGGATATTTTTGCAATGCTTACTTTATTTTTAAGGAGAATGAACAGTCCACCCTCTTCACTTTTTCCCCCCCACTTTTTTCAGATGGGGGGGGAAGCAGAAAGGGTCACAGATAGAGATGGGATCACAGTACAGAAAGCGTCATGGTGGGGATATCAAACCACGGGTCACACGGGGGGAAAAGCATGTGGGTTCAGAGTCGGCCGGCCTACCGACTGCATGGCATCCCCACAATGCACACCTTTTAAGCAAATGTCATCCGTTAAAACGGATCAAGCCCCAAATATCATACTGGAAATGCCACATTGCAAGATTAACCTGATGGACTGATTAGGATTCAAACAGATTTGGGGACTTTCTCCTGCAAATGACTCACCCCATAGGCAGCCTATTCTATGCAGTGATGACTTTGGCTTCTACATAGAAGGTGCTTTTAATAGTCATCCTTAATAGGATTGCTTGGCATATTTTCACCAAGTGAAAAGCATGTGGTCAGAATCAATCTATTCGCTGAATAAAAAATAAAAAAACCTACTTGTGGTCCCATTCTGTAATTTTCTGCAATCATATTTTAAAGGTTATAGAACATCATAAAAATGGTCTTTGGTTTTATTGACATTTATACACTGTAAAACCAAAATGCCAATCTTACTGAATGAATTGTCTCAACTTTAAAAAAGGTCCTAAAAAAAAGTCCTCATAACTCAATTCAAGAGTAATAACTAATTTATCTAAAAAGATAAAGCCAGTGAATACTTGAACAGATTACGTTGTGCTACTCAAATGGTTTAAGGCAATTGGTTTCCTCAATCCATGAGTAAACTTAACTCTTGGGTTTTATAATGCATTTCTAAAATTATCAAATAACAATACATACCCATTTCTGATAAACATCTAAGGTAGGACTATGACAATCAGGTATTCCAAGATCTTTAAACATACACAATTAGTTTGTACCGTCATCCTTGTCTGATTATAAGAAATGGTGCCTTCAAGGAAGCTCGAGTAGGTACAGAAAATGAACAAAAAAACTACCAATTAATCCAAACACCTGAAACAAATTGCTGCAAATATGATATATCCCATCAGATTCTTCCTTAACAGCACACATTTATGCCCCAAATTGAGTGAAAATTTGAGACGGTCAGGTTTGGGGTTCACAGGGAATGTCGAACGTGAGATCGAGGTACATTTCTGAAACTTTGGTTACAGGGAGCACATCAACACTGGGCTTCAGCAATTTGAGGATTTGCTTATTTGAGGATCTCCTCAGAAGGCAGGACAGGAGAAGACCCTCCGCGTAACGTGCGGGGGAGAGGAGACGCAAGTACAAACCCTGTCAGCCACGCTGCCCGGGACCAGGGTCCTGACCACCACCCCCGTGGCCTTGCCTCCCACGATGCCGAAGCCCAGCCCGGAGCCGTCGTTGACCAGCTCCATCTCCTCCACGTGGCCCCACTGCTCCTGCAAAGAGAGACGGGTCACACATCAGTCTCCCCCCGCGACGCGGCTCCCACAGAGCCGTCAATCTTCCCACGCGTCCGCGCTGACGCCGCCCCCGTTTCCGCTTCTTGGCTTAGAAATACGGCCGGGGCCACCTGATGGAGTGGTGAGGCTGTCTGAAACAAATAATGTTCCCGATAAAGGATCCCGTCCCGTCCCTTTGCGCCATCCAGATAGGGCGTTTCTCAGGTCGAGCCCTATCCATCATCGGCAAAGCCTGAGGGCGAGATCAGCCAAGTGAAATTGAAGCCACGCCGAAGGTGGGCACGCCGTCATGGAATTATGGCAGTCAGAAATATTAAATGGTTGACTTTCAGGTCAGAATTGTAACCCATTGATCAATGTCAGGGTCATGGAATCCCACGGGTCTAGTTTTATAGCCCGGCTAACTCACTGATCGCACAAAACCCACTGAGCTAATCACCAAAGTCTCCTTGGCTTTTATTAATGACCGCCAATAAGAACATTTATTTTCTCTTATTACCTCGCTTATCCGACGGGTGACTTCCTCGGCAACCTGACCGCCCCATCAAATCAAACGCGGCCGCACTTCACTCGGCCCCGTGAGACAAAGAAGTGCCCTCACAGCTAGTTACCGCCAAAATAAAAGAGCCGCTTCAGCTGTAGCCAAACACACACTCTGCAGTTCAGAGCTTAGTGTTCCTTACATCAGAGGTGGCCATTCTAAATGCCCTGTACGCCAGAGAGCTCTTTTGCACCGTTCAGTAAGAAGCCAGTTAAAGTCTGGGGAAAGCTGATAGCGGAACAACTTTGTATCACAAATTGAGATGTCAGGAGGAATGCAAACAAGAAATCAGCAAAGGCTGGGAATTAGGAAGGAGCAATTAAGCTTATCGCGCGGGGATAAAACGGCCCCGATAAGACACCTGACATTGAGTGTACATAAACAAATTCCATGCGTACAAGTATCAAATAACCCTTTACTTCAGGGCTAGATTTTCATTAATTGCTTAATTATACCACTTTTAACGGGCAGAAATAGCATGGGACACTAAAATAAATAACACGTTTCCTCTAAAAAGGCAAAAAAAACAAAAGAAAAAAAACAAGAAAGAGCGATGGATGTGCAGATGTTTAATGAGAAAGCCATCTCAGGAGCATAAAGCGGAGTGAAATCGCTGAGCTCAATTTCTGAGAAAAGATGTCAGTTTGGGAGCCGGCCTAGGAACCCGTCGACAGATAGCTCCTCCCGGACCGTATATCCTGGGCAATGCTTCACTCATACGCCTCCAAAATGTTCCACACATCTATAATTAGGATTCAAGATATTTTTAAAAGGCTGCGGAGACAACGGTCTGCAAAAATACTGGGCGTAAGGTAGGAGTACAAAGGGGGGGAATGTACAAAAGCAACAAAGTTGAGCAATACACCATTTAAGGCAAAGTATCTCTGGGGTGTATAAAAAAAAAAAAGGGTACTTAACGAGATAAATATTTTTTCAGCTTTTCACAATCTGTGGACAGATGTCCATAGAACTCAGGGACGGGGAAAGGTTTACGCGGGGTTGGGGAGTGGAAGTACGGGTCTCGGAGGAGTGGCCTGGTTCCTGTGAAGACTGTGACTCTGTGACCTCTCTGTGATTGACAAGCGTCGCTGCTGTCCTTCGAGCCTTGCCTCAGCTAGACCATTACAGGAAGACCGGAGAGTGAAAACACCGCTTCTGTCGCACTGTCACATTTTCAGACAAGTCTCAAAACATGTACTGAATTTACAATCTCACTTTGATTTCATAATCTTTTTTTTTTTTTACTTTTTAATTTCTTAGTCAGTTTGGTAAAGAGTCAAAATTCTAATTGGAGACAAAGCCTGCCAAGGAAATAATTACTCTGGCATCATAATTAACCCCTTCTCTAGCACCACCTTTTTTGAACACAAGCCCAAAAATAAAATGGTTACTGTTCTTGAACCCCTTTGACTACAGGCATAATCCTGGTCTCTTCTGTAAGGTAGCCCTTGGGAATAACTGAAGCCCAAACACAGTGGAAGTGTAAGTTTTTTTTCTCGCCTAAAATTCAAAAAAAAAATTTGCCAAGATAAAGATGCCGAGTTTACCGTTATTCGTGTCGTCTGTGGATTTCCGTAGAACACAGGCAATGTACGGAGTCGTCCTTTTGACGAGCCCGCTTTGTGTCATGTTACAAAATAAGGAACCGTTGTCGCTATAACATTTGAATCGTAAAACAGTTGATGCGTTTTAACACTTTCAAACAGTATATTGTGTGACCAGATTATTTTAAAAATTCTCTGTAAAAAAAAAGGAATGCAAATAAACAAAACCACTTCCAGCCCGAATACAGGCCGGTACTTGGTAAGGGGTTAACAAGACCAGACCTTTGTTTTCCTATCTGCAGTGAGACCTGCCCTTCAGTGAGAGAGTTGAAGTAGGAAACAGCAATAAAATTAAACGCACCTCAAAAGAAACGCACAGCTGAGTCGATTTTCCAAGAGTGGCGTCGAGCCAAGAATACAACAATGACAAGATTAGTCTAAATGAAACTCAATATAAAAGAAACACATGTGAGTTTGACACACACAAAAATATTTGTTTGCATGCAAATGTTTACATAAGGTACTGTATAAAACCAGAACTGAGCAGGCACAGCTGAGTGGCTGTGACTACGACTACTCTGATGGCCATCTAGTGGTGAAACTAGGTATTGCCCCTCACTGCCACCAAATATGTCCACCAGGGCCCCGTTTCCCAAAAGGATCTTAGAGAAGGATCACCTTAGGCTATTTTCTTTTTTATGTAATGTCAGTAACTTTAATCATTTTACTCATAAAATTAATAAAACACAAAAGACTCTTACAGTGATCTTAACTCTACGACTCTTACAATGATCTTAACTCTAAGATTCTTTTGGGAAACGGGGCCTTGATCAGAAAGTCAGTGTCCATGGTGTGTAGGTATATTCCACCATTAATAGCCAGCAATCTTCTAAACCTTCAGTACTTACCAGGACCACATTCAACATGGACTGTCATCATGCTTTCTTCGCTTAAAATATTTTCTTTTTCAGAAATAATTTACTCATATTTTACTGTGCTTCAGCTGTTCCTCAAATTCCAGTCATCTACAGCTGAACAGGCGGTAATGAGGACATGATTAATAGTAAGGTTGACTGTGTGTCCCGCTCGTTCAGCTTGGCACGTCCGAGGACCGCAGAACAGCAGCATTTCCCAGCATTCACTTCACATGAACACGCTCGGTGGCCAGTGAAAGCCCCTCACCGTGCGAACAGGCCCAGGCGGATGCGAGTATTGAGGCGCTGCGGTGGCCCGGGCCACCACGAGCTCCACCCGGTCCTCTGCCTGCTGCAGGAGAGAGAGGGCCTGCTGCTGGGTGACACTCTGGTCCAGGGGAGTCCCGTTGATGACCAGGATCTGATCGTTCTCCTTCATCCTGCCATCCCTGCAGGCGACAAATTAGACGACGCGGTTACGCCCGCCAAGCGCAGGACCGTTTCAGCCCGCGTTCAGCCCTTTTCATTGTCCGTTTCGATTCTTTTATAAAACACAGTGATTATGAGCGACAACGCTCGCCACCATGCCGAGAATAAACGCTTTAGCAGGACACAACACTTGACAGCGCCTTCTCTGCTGGTTTTACAAGCCGCGAGGGGACTGCCAACAACCAATGCAAAATTACCACAAAACATTTAAGAGAAACTCTAATGTGTCACAAAAACAGCTGCTTTTGTTGTTAGCGGTTTGTGTAGAACCAGAGCTAAAATATTTGACTTGGAATTTAAAAAAAGATAGAATCCAAAAAAACACGAGCGCCAAGCCAAAAGAAAATCATGCTGGACAAAAACAGAAGATGTGGAATATATTAAGACGTGGCAAGTGTGTGAGAGTTTATTTAATCCATGTGCAAATAGCAACCGCTACAAACAATGGAGGATGACGAATGGAAAGAAACAGTTTAGCAGCTTGATGTAATCCGTGCGTGTCCGGGAGATGGTATAGGCTTTATAACTAAGGCCCAACGTTATTGGTTTAAAGTGACCTTCACTAGTAAATACCTGGGTTTTTATCAAAGACTAAACTGGATCAGTGTCATTCTATTTTGCCTTAATGTAATGAAAATTCCTTTTGATTTTCACTGAAAAGCTCCTGCTTTTTTACAAACCCCAATTCCAGAAGTTGGGACAGTATGTAAAATGCACATAAAAGCAGAAAGGAGTGATTTGTAAATTCTCTTTTACATATATTTAATTGAAAACAGTACAAAGAAAACATATTTAATGTTTTACCTTATCAACTTTATAGATTTTTGTAAATATACACCAATTCTGAATTTGATGCCTGCAACACGTTCCAAAAAAGTTGGGACAGGGGCAAAAAAAAGACTGGGAAGTTCAAAAAACACCTATTTGGAACATTCCACAGGTAAACAGGTGATGCTATCATAACCAGATATAAAAGGATATCAAAAGACTCTTGATATTTTATTTTCAGGTACTCTTACAAGCGAAACTATAACTCAGTCCGACCAGGAGTTTTTTTGTGATTGTTGCGGCCTAAAATTCTGGATTTCGCAGCAGCTTTTCTTAAAAGTTGCGATGCAAAGTGCGATGTTTTGTGTGTGTTTGTTGCGATGAAGTTGCTGTAATTAGTGAGAGTTGCAAATAAAAATTGTGGAGCTTGTGTTCTGAGTAACCATAAAAAAAGGCTCAATATAACAAAAATTAACCTGAAAATCACAGTTAACGTGGAGTAATTTGAATGGATCTCTATGGGATTGGGGGATGGGGCTAGATTAAGCTGTAAATTACATGGGAATAGCATGGAACCCATGGTTGGCTAAATCAAGGGTCTGCGGTATCAAACGAGCCTCAAACCATCACTTTGCTGCCAGATATGCATATGGGTGGATCGCTTCAAGGGTTGTTTCTCTTGACTTATTTTTCCATAGAGTTCAATGGGAAAATAAGTCAGGAGAAACAACCCTTCCAGTGATCCATCCATATCTACTGCATATCTGGCAGCAGAGTGATCGTTTGAGGCTCATTTGATACTTCGCAGACCTTTGATGACTTACAGCCATTTAGCCAACCATGGGTTCCATACTATTCCCGTGAAATTTACAGCTTAATCTAGTTCCATCCCCCAATCCCCACAGAGATACATTGAAATGCAGAGACTATCTTATTTTCAGGTAAGATTACCTGAAAATAAGATAGTCTTTTGATATCCTTTTATCCCCAGTCATGATAACCTCACCCGTTTACCTGTGAAATGTTCCAAACAGGTGTTTTTTTAACTTCCCAGTCTTTTTTTTTTGACCCTGTCCCAACTTTTTTGGAACGTGTTACAGGCAACAAATTTGGAATTAGCGCATATTTACAAAAATCAATAAAGTTGATAAGGTAAAACATTTAATATATTTTCTTGGTACTGTTTTCAATTAAATATATGTAAAAGCGAATTTATGCTTTGATGTGCATTTTACATACTGTCCCAACTTTTATGGAATTGGGGTTTGTAAATGGTCAACTGGATTAAACCGTTTTTTACACATTACTGTTGCTTGGTATCACTGTAACACAACGCAGCAAAATGGCAGTATTAGATGGGCATTGAAGCAGTTGCCCATATATACAGATCTGATGCTTTTGGTTTGACTTGCACTCCAATATCAAGCAAATAAACCAAAGATATTCACCAAGATTTTACCATGTATAAACCTATTTTAAACCCTGAAATAGATAAATTCCTGGATATTCCTTGGAGAAAAATAAAAAGCTAAAATTCTGGGCCCTGTGTATACCGTAGAGTGGCATCAATAAGGGTGGCACCTTATAGTGGCACAATTACTGCTGCTACAACAGCTCCATTTTAAAGCTCATGTGGTGCAACTTGATTCTACAGTAGCTGACAGAATGCGTAAGGCAGTGAATGTTAACGGCTTTTTGCTGGACTTCTCCTTTAAACCACATGTGTACAGTGCATATCAAAGGTTATTCAAGGCAACATCCAGATTATTTATTTCTTTTTTTTTTACTGTGAATGAAAGGCAGGGAGGCAGTGTAGCATAATGGTCAGAGAATAGGGCTCGCAATGTCTAGGTTTCAGACCCGATTCATTGGCGGGGCACTGCCACTGTGTCCTTTGAGCAAGTTACTTAACCCGAAATGCTTAGTAAATATCCAATTCTATAAATGTATTGCATGTACACAGAAGGTAAGCGGTGTGTAATCACCACTGAATAAGAGTCTCTGGTAAATGCCTAAATAAGGGTAAAATGTAAAACGCAAATGCAAAACGCTACACTAAATAAAACAAATCAAAGCCGGGCAGCCGTCGTGACGAGTCGCTCGAGACGAAAAGGCGCACGCCGAGAATGGCGGCAGGGAGGCAGGAGAGAGAGAGAGAGAGAGAGTGTTTGGCAGAATGGCGGCAGGGAGGCAGGAGAGAGAGAGAGAGAGTTTGGCAGAGGCCAGCCCACCTGTCGGCGATGCTTCCTGGCTGCACCTGCTTGACGAACACACCATGACTCCCCACGCCGTCAGGCTTCAGGCCCACCACACTGAAGCCCAGGCCACCAGACACGGGCTTGGACAGGCTGACACGCTCTGTCTGTCTTCCCTAAACAGAGGGCCATGCGTACATCTTCATTATCAAATATGTTATTGCAGGCGAGAAACAAAACATTATGTAGTTTGTGTTCAAAATAAACACAAAGACAACCAATAGAAACCAATATTTTTAATAAAAATCGCGATCGGTAGAAACACAATGGAACGAACACATTTAGACAGCACCCTTGTATTAATTGCAATATAAAGAATTAACTGGATGACATGAAACACGACTTTAATTATTGACAGCGTGACGCATGGGCGCTCCCACCTTAGCGGTTGCTTGGATCCACCTTTGCAGCTGCTCCGAGCTGAAGATACTGACAGAGGAGAACCCGGTGCCATTTGACACCACGGAGCCTGACCCCGGCAGGCTGCTGGTGGGTCGGCTGGCGCTGAAGATCAGCTGGCCCTTCCTCGAGAAGCTGAAGTCACTGCAGGTGCCGGGGGGCACGCAGTTCAGCTGGACAGGGGAAGGACAAAGACGAAGTTTAGAGTAGTTTGGAGTAGCTTTCGGCCCCACTGTTTTCAGTTTGTTTCGTCCTTGTCACTGCGCTTTTGGGCATTTGAAAAATGAAGTGCGCCTAATCAGAAAATAACATATTGCCGGCATTAGCACAGGACCGCTCGCACCTTGTACTGACGGCCTTGCTACTCACTCTGGATAAAAGCATATTCCAAATGAATACATATGAATTTCTTCAAGCGAAACTTCAGATAGCTTTTCTGTTTCCTAATCAGCCAAATCTGAAGTCATGCCCAGCATGCAAGTTGTGCAAAAATAAAAAAGAGAATAAAATCACACATTAAGCCACTATAAATGCTAGACACTATACAGCACATGTTTAATTTGTACAATGTTATCTTTATTATTATTATTATTATTATTATGAAATGTGCTAGACAAAAAAATTTGCCTTTCCTTATTATTTCACATTTTGCAGGTGAAATGAAGGTCACATAATAGGTAATGTTAAAGAGGGTCAGTTACAAGTTAGGAGGGGAAAAAATGCCTTTAGAAAGAGGGGCAACAACTGTGAAAGAGGGGGAAAAAATCAATACATTTTTCTGCTGCTCTCCCTGGTACCAAACAGGTAATGTATTAATGACCTTTAGACTCACATTGTGGAAACTTATCAGTCTCCTGCTTATTTAGCCTGGGCTGACTGAGCAGGTTCCCGGCCATTTCATCAATATATCTCAGACAAGGCAGTTACTCAAACCAAGACAGTAGATATTAAGGCTTGATAGATCCACACAGGAATCCACCACCTCCGGTTATATATATGCAATAGGTTTTTACCTTACGCAGTCACAGTTGTCTGACCTTCCTAGCACTTACAATATGAAGACATACATCAGTTTTTGCCATTATCTTAATTTGGCATGCCGATTGTTTATTTTTCAAACCTTTTATTTTTTATTTTTTTTTACATCAATAAAAACTCTCACTGAATACAAATGAGGGAACAGCATCTAAGTCAACAGTACTGTGTAAGAAAAGGTAGCAACATAAAGAGCTATAGATCGCATCAGAAATACCTATACAAGATTATGATTCCATGTACTATGGCAAAAATAAATTGTGATGAACTTATCACATTATCTTTAAAATTTTCACAAAATCAAAGATAATATCTGCCTTGGTAAGACAGTACATATGTATAGATTTTCACTGTAACAAAGTGCATCTTCAGAAGGA
Organism: Synaphobranchus kaupii; assembly: GCA_029718625.1. Classification (NCBI taxonomy): domain Eukaryota; kingdom Metazoa; phylum Chordata; class Actinopteri; order Anguilliformes; family Synaphobranchidae; genus Synaphobranchus; species Synaphobranchus kaupii. The sequence goes on along the minus strand of CM056377.1, from coordinate 35,380,914 downwards.
AGCAAGTTCAGTCAAATACAGTCAAGCCGGAAAGTCTGCACACCCCTTTCACCTTCTCCACGTTTTATTACGTTACAGACATATTCTACAATAGATTGAGTTCATATTTTGTCTCAAAATTCTCCACAAAATAGCCCATAATGACAAAGTGAAAACAGGTTTTTAGACATTTGTGCTAATTTATTAAAAATCAAAATGTAAAATATCATATGTACACAAGTGTGCACACCCTTTGATATGACACCCAAAAGTGAGCTGAGGTGCATTTTGTTTCCACTGATACTGCTTGAGATGTTTCTACAACTTAATTGGAGTCCACCTGTGATAAATTCAATTGATTGGACATGATTGGGGATTGCCAACACCTGCCTATATAAGGTCCCACAGTTGACAGTGCATGTCAGAGCAAACTCCAAGCCATGGGGTCAAAGGAATTATCTGCAGACCTCAGAAACAGGATTGTGTCAAGGCATAGATCTGGAGAAGGGTACGGAAAGATCTCTGCAGCTTTACAGGTCCCAAAGAGCACAGTGGCCACCATCATTCGTAAATGGAAGAAGTTTGGAACCACCAAGAATCTTCCTAGACATGGCCGCCCGGCCAAACTGAGCAATCGGGGAAGACGGGCCTTGGCCAGGGAGGTGAGCAGGAACCCGAGGGTCACTCTGACAGAGCTCCAGCGTATCCTTGTGGAGATGGGAGAACCTTTCAGAAGATCAACCATCCAGGCAGCACTCCACCAATCAGGCCTTTATGGTAGTGGCCAGACGAAAGCCCCTCCTTAGTAAAAGGCACATCACAGCCCACTTGGAGTTTGCCAAAAGGCACCTAGAGGACTCTCAAACCATGAGAATCAAGATTCTCTGGTCTGATGAAACCTAAATTTAACTTTTTGGCCTGAATACCAAGCGTCACGTCTGGAGGAAACCAGGCACCGCTCATCACCTGGCTAATACCATCCCTACAGTGAAGCATGGCGGTGGCAGCATCATGATGTGGGGATGTTTTTCAGCAGCGGGAACGGGGCGACTAGTCCTGATAGAGGGAAAGATGTATGCAGCTAAGTACACCGAGATCCTTGAAGAAAACCTGCTCCAGAGCGCTCTGGACCTCAGACTGGGGCGAAGGTTTACCTTCCAATATGACAACGACCCGAAGCACACAGCCAAGAGAACAAAGGAGTGGCTTCGGAGAAAGTCTGTGCATGTCCTTGAGTGGCCCAGCCAGAGCCCAGACCTGAATCCAATTGAACATCTGTGGAAAGAGCTGAAAATGGCTGTGTACCGACGCTCCCCATCCAACCTGACGGAGCTTGCAAGGATATGCCAAGAGGAATGGGCAAAAATGTCCAGAGTGTGCCAAGCTCGTAGCTTCTTTCCCAAGACGCCTTGAAGCTGTAATCGCTGCCAAAGGTGCAGCAACCAAGTATTAGGCTAAGGGTGTGTACAGATATGTAACCCCTAAATAACCAATTTTTGTCAGTAAAATAAAATTGCATATTTTCTAAAAACCTGTTTTCACTTCGTCATTATTGGCTATTGTGTGTAGATGTTTGAGGCAAAAAATTAACTCAATCTATTGTAGTATATGTCTGTAACGTAATAAAACGTGGAGAAGGTGAAAGGGGTGTGCAGACTTTCCGGCTTGACTGTAAGAGGAATGTGTCCGAAACCATGTGAGCACCTCTACGGTTTTTGGCAGAGCTGGCCATTGTCTTAAAAACTCTATGCAGTGGTTAAGGTCTACAACCATCATTGGCCCACACAATTCAAGTTCTTTTAAAAATAATAATAATTTTGAGCACTTTGGGGCCACAGCAACATTGGGTATGTTTACATGCACATGAAAACTCTGATCTTACGACGATTATGGCAATATTCTGATTACTGAAACGGTCATATAAACACCTTTATCTGATTATCTGGGTCAGGTCATAATGACCGTATTCAAAACCGGATTAAGACACCTGGATTTTTTCCCAATCTTTCGATTTGTTGGTGCATGTAGAAGTCTTACTCCGATTTACATGGGCTTTTTGAAACTGCTCATGTCAGGTGGAAGTCGGAGATCCTGGATGAAAAAGACACGAGTTGTGCAACGGAACATTGTCCTTACAACGGGAAGCAGTTATAACACCGATTCCATTGATAACACGCAGATTATGGACAGAATCATGTAAATGCGGCCATTGGAGTAATTACATTACTCATATCCATGGGTAAGCAATAATCTAAGTACTGGCATTAAACTGATTACTCCCAACAATCCGGGTATTGGCGTGCATGTAAACGTAGGCATTCTACAGGGCCACCAAAACCCTAGTGCCGGCTCTGATTCTGGGTTTTCATGCGTTCACAAGCTTGGCAATGTCACAGCAAGCACGGTCCTCTGACCGTCTCGATGTGCGTCTGCATGAGCGAGCGCGCGTCCTGTCCCTGCCGGGGGTCTCACCTGGTCTCGGAGCTGCTTGATGGAGTGCTGCAGAGTGAGGATGTGTCCCAGGAGGGGGCTTCGCAGCGCATCCCTCAGGGCGCCGAGCCTCTCGCTGTGGGTCCGCTCATCGCACTGCAGGAGCTTGGCCTGGAGCCTCTCCAAGGCCTGCATAACCTGCTGTCGCTCCAGTGTGGACACTGTGTGAGCATCGCACGCACGCACGGAACAGAAGGTCTCACTTAATTTCATGGTTAAACAATCTAATTATGGTATGTTCTACATAATTCAAAAAAGGTTTCAGCACATTACACTCACAAATAAATGTATTGACAAGATACGAGTAAAACCAGCTACCTGCAGGAACATTTTCATACATTGTCCTTCCTGCAAGGTGAATAAGGCAGAATCTACAAGAGGAGGCAAAAGTAAGATGTGACAATAAAAATAACCTTACAACAGGCACCTTGCTGGTTTGTCAAATATTAGGCGACTGTTATTTCAGAAAAGCGCACGGTGTCAAATGTATGACCACCTGATTAGCGAGCTGACCAACTCCCAGATTTCCAGGAAGTCACATTTTGTCGGATGGGATTTGCAATTTCTTAGAAAAAAGAGGGGGTTCTTTTTCTTTCCTTTGGGTCTACAATTTTACTTAGTCTAACGTTACTAATGTTACAGCTTTAAACACAATTAAGATTATTCCGTTTTAGTTTAGCTACGTTCTGGTATAATGACCTTTTATTCTGGAGAAGTTATTTTCTCAAGATCTGTCCCAGGACACTTGTGATTAGGAAGCGACTGTTTGTATAATGACAGTCAATGTCTGAAGCTGCATTACAACCGATTGCTCTCAGCCTAAAATGATACAGAATACAATCCTGTTCTAGCTTCCAAACATTAGCCAGGATGGCCAATAACTCCAAACTTGTCACCAATTTGGCTCGCTGACTGGCGATTGTCTAGTTACTGCTTCTGAGTCCGAGCTACCCAACAGTCACAAACAAAACAACTCGCTAACGAACTCAACTTTATTTTTTTTAAACTTAGGCTGTGATTTCCCGAAAAGAATGTTCCTTAACTTACCTGTTCGACGGAAGTGTATTAAAGCAGCGGACGTCCGCACCTCACCTGAAACAGGAAGTACACAACTGGGCTAAACAACGAGGGAAACCACACACACAAACCTATTTGATTAGCGAACTGAATAAGAACCGAAAGCTAACGTTACTCGTTAACAACGTTAGGTTCGCTAACTAGCGTTACCAGACAATCGGGAACGGCAAGATATAACGTTACGGTTGAAAAAGCAGGTGCACATCAGCTAACGTTATCTATACATTAGCAATCGAACATTAACGTTATCTAGAAAGTTACTTTGAGACTTACTACGAGCATGGCAAAACTTTGTAACATTTGAATTTGGCTAGCAATTCTTGACTCTGGTCTAGCTGGTTAGCTAATATGCTAGCTACCCGACGTTAGCAACGTTTTCAGATGGGTAGTTTGCCAACGTTAGCTAGTTACCCAACTTACTGCCATAGCTAGCTAACTGTTAGCCGTTTGTTCACTATATAGTTAACGTTCGCTTAAAAACTAAACAAACCAAGTGTCCGCCATTATCTTAAATTAGCTAGCTTGACTGAGTACAAACAAATCAACATTCACGCTGTGAATCGTGATTAGTTGTACTTGTGGTAGTTGTTGGTAAAGTTAACGGGTCGTACAGGTGGGAATGTGCTATATCGCACAGGGTTTCTGCCCCTTTAACTCGCATTCACATGACAACAAAACGCCATCAACATGGCTGCCTCTAGGAACCTCGCTCTTTGTTTACAGTCCCTACCTGGGATTATTTTATTATTTTTCATTTATTGTTTAATGGTGGCGTTAGCTAATGAAGTAGACAGTTGTGAAAATCTGCATTTGGGACAATATCCTTTTGATTCCTCCGGTGACATAATTAAACGTGTTTAGATGAGGTTGGCGACCTGCGAGATAGCTATGCTAACGTTAGATTTTAACGACATAAATTAGCTTTCCAGTTAACGTTACCGTAGCTAAGATTTACATCAGCTTGCAGAAAATTAGTGTATCTAATACAGCAGACTGTTGACATTAGCAAGAAAGCAAATTTGATAGATGAATGGTAAATGTGTGGCTAGTAATAGTCAGCTTGCTCGCTAAATCGGCTAGTTCCGCTAATGTAGCCTACGGTAATGTACGTTTCCGATTCATCATTGACTTGAATGGGGAATGCTGGCTAACGTTAGCTCACTAGCGAACTCGCCTTCATTTCTCTCAAAACTGGTCAAACTGGCGGTGATTTGGCACAAGAGTTCAATCATGGTACATGTTTTGTACATCCCTTAGCTCAAAACACCGTTGTGAATTCCTTGTGGTGTTTGTAAATATGGTAATTCGATGCGTCTATTTGGCAAGATAAAATTGAACTAAATAACATGGAGGTTACAAATTGCATTGAAAGTGAGAATACATAAGCGTGTGTTTTATCACCACTATTGCGTAATTGTGAAACAAAGCGCGCACCCACTGCAATGAGTCTCCTGCCCGTATTGTATATTCTGGTTAAAAACAATTGTGGAACACATTAGAAGCACCAAGTTGTTGTTTTTTACTGATATTCTAATCTTGGGTGACTTGTGGATTCTGTGAAAACGGATGTGCATAGACGTCCTTCGTGAGGAGGATGGGTTCCCCCATTGAGTCTGGTTCCTTCCAAGGTTTCTTCCTAGTTACACCAGGGAGTTTTTCCTTGCCACTGTTGCCTTTGGCTTGCTCTTGTGGGGGGGGGGGGGGGGGGGGGGGGGTTTAGGCTGGGTTTTGCTGTGAAGTGCATTGTGACAACTTGTTGTGAAATGCGCTATATAAATAAATAAATATTGATTGATTCGTCAAAATTAATACAATATTTTAGTTCCGACTCAAGTTGGAAAATGAAGCACAGAGTGACAGTGGACTTACCAATGTATGCTGGATATGGTCAGCTAATACATATGTTCACTTACTGGAGTTCCTTTAGTCAGTATTTTTGACAACGTTAGTTAGCTTAGTGTCATTTGTTTGGTAGAATGAAACTTATGTGAAGTACCAAGTGTGTCAGCTGGATCTTGTATCTTGTGTTAGACTTTGCTGCAGCTACTCCTTTTCCTAAATGTGCTTACATTGCATATAGCTTTGGTTTAATACAAATATTACTATATAATAGTACTGGTGAATTAGTTTGTCGGCATTTCTTCTTTCCAGTACAGAGTATATATACATCTGATAGGGAATACCATGCGATATAAACCATAACCTTAACATTTGCCACATATCTTTGCAAAGACCCAAAGATAGATGATGCAACACAAGAGCCTGAAAACTGCAAGGATTCAGTTGCTTGGGGTGAGTAGTCATAACCGTGACTCAGTTTTCATCCATTTCATTGTATTTTCTGAAATAATTTTACCCTGAAATATGTTTCACAGCTAAGCCCACAGTGGTGCTATGCACAATAATGGCCACCATATATGGAGCCAATGCATTTCCTCCCTGAAAATGCTAACGTGCTGTGTTTAAGTTAACAATGTTACAAAGTAGCTGCATTCGTCTGGAGAGAGAACATATCAAGTGGCAATTAGAAGCATAAATCCATGCATAGCCACTTGCTGTGTTTTCACAAGTCAAGGCTTTGTGAACAGAATAACATTACCAGCAAACTCAAGGAGAGTCTGGAGAACTGCAGGTAGTTTAGATTTGTCCTGTTTTCCAGACTTACATGTCCATGTCTGGGTTTGAGTCTGGAGATAAGGCTAGCAGACCGTTAGTGTATCTTACTGTACCATTCCCTCTGGAATTCATCCTAAACATTATAGATTACCTGACTCCATATTCTGAGATCAGAGATGTGAATTTGCGCATAAATACTCTATAAACGTTTTATAAAAATTCTAAATGTTGACTAAATTCTTAGTTTTAACAGTAAACTGTTACAAGCCCCTACTTTTACTGTGTAAATGATCCCATTGTACATTTCTGTCATTGTTTCAGTGGAATGCTTGCCTGCACCCGAAATCAGCTGCCGCTTGGCCAACGGGACAGAATTAAAATTCAGTGGCAAAGAAGTCGGATTCAACAGAACTGTGCCATGTCGAAATGTGTACGTAAAACAACTTCTGAATTTCTTATGTGGATTATCAATTTCTAATATGCACCGTCTTAAAAAAAAAATACACCAGTCATGATTGTGAAAAGAAAAACTATGGTAAAATTGACACTATCCTTTGACATTTGACAACATGTCACTGCACTGCGTCGCCTGAAAAATCAATAACACCGTGTCTTCCTTCCTATCAGGAGCGGTTATTCATACAGAGTTGCTGTGGCCCTCTCACTCTTCCTCGGGTGGCTTGGGGCAGATCGTTTCTATCTGGGATATCCAGCTTTAGGTGAGATTTCGGGTTCTTGTTGATTCTGCAGTTACGTGTTGCCGGCCAGCGGTAGTCTAATCCTACTGAGCCGTGGGACGCGGTGTCCTGCTCGCAGCCGGCAACGGAGATCTCGCCGCTATGAATCTGTCACTGGCTGGGAAAGGACGCTGAGGTTCTGTCGACACAGTGGAGAGCTTTCAGTCCCGGAGGCCTGCGAAATCCTAATTTCTTCACGTAATTCTGTAAAAAGAGCATGCACGGATTTATTAATCCCCCCCCCCCCCCCCCCCCCCCCCCTCCGGCGTGAAGGAAAGCGGAGGTCAGTTTCAGATTTACACAAACCTCTTAGAGAAACATTGGTGGCATGAGACCAAGAACTTCAGGATATAATCAGCACACCAGTCAAGCAGCAAGCAAGCTGTACCAATATAGCAGTATAAGGTTCATGATACAGAGGATTTAATATTTTTATTTACCTATGAGTCAGTTTGCCATGGGATTCAGAAAGAATTTCCTGCAACAAAAAAACAAGTTGTCTCCTAATGGCTTATAATTACAAATGAGAGTTGTTGTCAGTGCTTTTATAATGGGTTGATTCATCACCCGGTGCCGAACGATGTAAGAAATAAATAGTTTTTCCTCAGCCACGCAGCTTTCCGACAGACATGCTCAGAGTGGCACGCCGCGCAAAAAATTTTCCCGAGCTCTCTGGAACTGAGGATGTTGCGCCGATTAGACCGGCCTAAAAATACGATTTGGCAAATTCTGAATGAGAAAAGAACACTGAGGATAAAAATAGTCGTCGAAGGATGTTGAGTAGTCCCCCTCTGTTGAGTGAAGCTGTCCGACCCGGATCGAGATGTACGCGTGGTGTAGACGCAGTTCTCAGTAACGGCTGAATTAATGAGATTGTTCATTAGATTTTTTATTTTTGGAGGCTCCAGAAAGTCTAGGTGCGGACCTACTATTGCCAAGACTTGATTTAATTATATGGAAGGATTGTGTAGATTATAAAAACTGCATAACTTGCTTGGACTGTCTTTTTTTTTTTGCCAGCTAGTCTAATACCCAGGCTTGAACATGCCTAACCACAACGATTGTTTGCCTAGAAGGGTCCCCCATACCTTCCCATTACCATTTAGCCTAACGATAACTACTGACAGCAGCCAGTGGAGGATGGGCTTCCCCTCTAAGATGGGTTTGTCCTGAGATTTGTCCTGAGATTTCCTCCCCCTTGGGGGATTTTTCTTTCCACTGGAAAGTTTTTATTTTTACCTCACTTGCTATTTTTTTGGGGTGCAGGCCCACTTTTTCCTATTTTTCTGTGACAGTATCTCTGGAAAACGCAGTGAACAAATAAAATTTAATGGAACTGAATACATGAAACACAGATTGCGAAAATGTCGGTTGAAGGAAGGACAGCTATGAATCTTTTCTTTATTTGCGATGTCCTGACCGACCGGTTGGTTTCGTTTTGGAGGAACGAGGACGGGAACCCAGAGGAACAGGAGCTCACCCGCTCCGCTTTATCACTGCTATCGGAAAATCGCAGGGCAAAGCGTCCATCTTCTATCGGAAGAGATCGGCGGCCTGAGGAGAGCAACTTTGTGACCAAGCCGAGCACTAATAAGCCAAAACAGCGCTTTGCACCCTCCTGGGGGTAGGGCGGAGGGAGTTTCCTCTGCCCACGAAGCACAAAATAATGTCCCCATTATCTCATCCAGAAGGACTCCCTGCTATAAATAGGCCCCCCGAATCAAAACACTGAAGTTAAGCGTGAACCAGCACGTATTTTTTACCCCCCCCCCCTCTTTCCTTTTGATTGAGGTTTTATTTTTAATTAAGCACCTGCAAGATCACAAAGGCCCTGCCGGATGAAAGGCCTCCCTTGTTTCCGCGGCTTTTGTTTCCGGAGCGCGGGGATTGGACCGGCGGCCCCACGCTGCGCGGGCGCGAGCCAGCTTAAGTCGCCGCACAGAGACGCACCTGGCTTCCCCTGGCAGAGGCCCGGCCTCGACGCCGCTGCGCTATTAAGCCATTAAGATGTGCCCGGCCCTCAGAGTGCGCAGAACACACGGCAGGCATCTCTTAAATGTACACTTCAGTCCACCGCCAAGCAATCAACATACCTCGGCCCCCAAATGAGCAATTTGGGATAATATTAATGCAAATTTACTGTCATTATCTCATAATCGCACGAGTGAGATTTTTTTAAAAATTGATTGTAAAATTCTTTGTCTTCCACTGGCCTCTCTGGAATGGGTAATTGGTGCATTTTCTGTAATCTGCAATAATAGCACGGGCTCATACATACACAGGCTCACACACACAAGTCCTGACTCTAGGCAAAGTGTATGTTAGCCTATTAAGTACAGTTGTGCCTCTGCGCTGTTGAGTAAAGCTAACGTATAGCGATTTAAATAAAGATCGTGTATCTGATGCGGTATCCTGATACCCTCTATCACATTTCAATGTAAATTGCCTGAGGAGATAAAGGCAGCTTTCTCGCACATGGATTCACCCCGGCTTTGTGCAGCTCGGACTCCCGTTGCCATAGAAAACGATGTTTACGACGCTCGTAGAACCGAAGGAGAACACAAAGTCCCCGGACTCAGTTTTTTTTTTTTCCTCGCGCGCATTACCTCTCTGGGCCAAAGGATGGGGGGAAGAAACATTAACCTGGCACAGCGTAGCTTGAAATGTGAAACAGCAGGCTGGAACAAATGAAGTAGCGAAGGCAAATGTACAAAATCCCCGCTCATGTAAAGTCCAGGGGAGATAGCCTTTTCACTGGTACACCTTAGCCCAAAATCCCCGCTCATGTAAAGTCCAGGGGAGATAGCCTTTTCAGTGGTACACCTTAGCCTCCTCAATGAGTTTGCAGACACTCCCACACGTGGTTAGAATTATATCAGGAAGGGGGAAGTTTAAACGCCTCGAGGCGTCCCTAGCTGCCCGGTTTTCGAACGGCGCTTTCGCTAAGACCCTCCGTAGGGGCACTGAATCGCTCTGCGCGAGGCTCAGGCCCGCGGTTTACAATTGTGCACTACGTAAAGTGGACACCCTTGTAAAACTTGTATTTACAGGCTTCCTCCTCTTGATATTTCATAGGACTGCTCAAGTTCTGCACCGTGGGGTTCTGCGGTATCGGCAGTCTGGTGGACTTCATGTTGATTTCCATGCAGGTAAGATGACAATTTCGGCGCATCTCACGGCCAGACTAAAGACCCACCTCTTCAGACTGCATGTTGGTCCCCCCCCCCCCTCATATTCGTCCCCATTTTTACTATTCAGGTTCAGGTTATGACATTTTTTATGGTTTGAGATTTTTCTTAGGGCTTGTTATGGATGCAGTCTGTCTGTATTCACAATTCATATTTTGGTTCTTTCTTCGTATAATTCGTTGGCATTAGCGCTGTAATCATATACTCGTCGGTCTGGGAAAGTTGTTAGCCTGGTCTGGCACCATTCCGTATAAATCAGGCAAATGCACTTACGCTCTCCTATGTTGCAAGTCGCTCTGGGTAAGAGCGTCCGCTAAATGAATGTAATGTAATATTACTTAAAAAGATACTTTATTAATATACCTGTAGCGGGCCACCCAGTGTGCTGTGGCTTATAAGCCTTCCCTTGTATTCCACGTTGGGGGCTATGTCCATGCCTGTTTTATAGGGAAGAAGCCAGGCGCCAGTACTACTTTCCTTTCTGTAACTCTTGAATTATATTGATGTATAAGTTCTCCTGGACAGGTCCCCAGTCTTTAGCAGCGTAGCCTGAATCTCTCTCTGTACTGCTGAGTGCCCAGAGAGGTCAAATGGAGTTTTAGGCTATACGGTATTTTACAGGCCAGGTTCCTACAGTGCACAAGTATAGTGGTCGTAATCCTCGAGAAAAGCCACCTAAATGACCGGAAGGCAGGAACGATCCTCCCCCGATCTCTGGCTGAGTCGTGACGGGGCGGCCCCGTGTAAACGCCGGCGTTTATTTTCGGCGGCGCCTGAGCCTCAGAAGCCGCCCTCGGTGGCAGAGAGCTCCGCGAGCGGAGCTAATGAGAGGGCGCTTTCTTTCTCGGCGGCTCTCGTCTACCTCCCGGGCACGCGGTCCCCGAGGACCCCCCCGTAACCCCCATTAAGGCCCCGCAGCCTGACAGAAGAAAAAGCCCAGCCATTTGTCATCCTGTTAGTCACAACCTCCGCCTCTCCATCCTCATTAGGCTCTGGTGTTTACACGGAGCCGTGCGCGTGCGGCGCGGGCCTGCGGTTTGTCCTTCGCTCGCGCTGCCGTAAGTCACGGGAGCCCTCTGCAGACAACAGCCGGAGAGCCGACGGCAGAGGTGCTCTCCCAAGCTCACGGGGAGGTCTGCAGCCGAGGCCAGGTCTTAGCTTTCACCGAGACCTGCTTTCCCACAGCAAATGACGAAGCAGCGGCTTATGTTCGGTATTTCCACTTGTCCGCCGTCTGTGGAGAGGCAGGGAGTGATTGATTGTGTTTGCGCCTACATTTAGGTACTGCGTGTAAAACCGCAATTCCCAGGATTCCTAACACCGGAGTTAAATTATGGTTTAAAATCACAGATATGTATTGCTTCCTCACAAGCTGAATGCAACAGCTCTGTAGAGCCTGGCAGGATTTCGCGAATCATTTCCAGCCTCATTAGTTGACCGTCTGGTTTTTACCCTGCTGAATAGCACTTCTATATAAACTATTTAAACATCAAAACATCTATATCACGAAGTGAGTATTTATGAATTAAAACAGTTCTGCAGAAAATACATTTTACAGAGCAGTTGGGAAATTTTCAACAATCCTAAATACTAGTATATACAGTTGAAGTCGAAGGTTTACATACAACTTCCAACATACAACAGCCAAATCCATTTAAACCCAGTTTTTCACAATTCCTGACATTTAATAGAATAGAATAACTTTTATTTTCAAACAAATACATTCAATATAATCATTTCATTAATCAAACTAATTAAGTGAATTAAAGTGGAATAAAAGTGGAATACAGCCATGACTAAAAATAGCCTCCGCTGTCCTGAGATGTCCTGTGTCATTATTAAGCAGTCCAACACAAACTCCGCCTCCACGACTTTCCTCCATACACGCAGTGTTGCGGTCTCTGTACACTGTCGAAACGGAGCACCGAACTGCGTCAGCCTTCCCAGTCGTCGCCTCACTCCTCCCCCGCATTATCTTCTCCTTTCTCTTCCCTGGTGGCCTTTTGAAGATTGCCTGCAGTCCTAGATCAGTCCCGAATCCTTGTAAACATTCCCTGTCTTAGGTCAGTTAGGATCACAACTTTTTTTGTACAAACAACTACTATTGTTTGTACAGATGAACGTGGTACCTTCAGGTGTTTGGAAATTGCTCCCAAGGATGAACCAGACTTGTGGAGGTCTACAATTCTAACAACTGTGTCTTGGCTGATTTCTTTTGATTTTCCCATGATGTCAAGCAAAGAGGCACTGAGTTTGAAGGTAGGCCTTAAAATACTTCCACAGGTACACCTCCAATTGACTCAAATAATGTCAATTAGCCTATCAGAAGTTTCTAAAGCCATGACATCATTTTCTGGAATTTTCCAAGCTGTTTAAAGGCAACTTAGTGTATGTAAACTTCTGACCCACTGGAATTGTGATATAGTGAATTAAAAGTTAAATAATCTGTCTGTAAACAATTGTTGGAAAAATGACTTGTGTCATGCACAAAGTAGATGTCCTAACTGCCTTGCCAACACTATAGTTTGCTAACATGAAATCTGTGGAGTGGTTAAAAATGAGTTTTAATGACTTCAACCTAAGTGTATGTAAACCTCCGACTTCAACTACTTTTAAGTACTAGTGGGGCTGTTGATGCACTGTAAAAAGTGGCAGACAAGAATAAAATAACAAGACAGACAGTGTGAGGGTAACAGTAGTCTATATATTAATATTGTATTCAATATGAATACGTTATATTAGTGTAACAGGCTGCATTAATTCAGTATGTCAGAAGAATTATCTGAAACTGTATTTCTCCATTTTACATTATTTTGAAGTAATAATATAATTATGAAATATACGATATACATAATTTAGACTAATACATTAGTAATCAATTGTACATTATTGTTACTTCATAATAGTATTTGAGATATGTTGGGTATCTCTGGCTATGGTGTGGTAATCCGAGGCCTCGTGTTCCACACACAATCTTGCTGTCGGCACTGCACACCTGTATGCACCTAATTTAGGAGGGGAGCCATAAATCTGACGGCCTTTACTGCGTTCATCAGAGACGGTGCAGTGACATTCCACACAGAGAGAGGAACAGCCAACAGGGAACTGTTCTGTTGACCTTTCACTCCCTTCAACAGCCTAAAGCAAGGGGTAGGCAACCCTGGTCCTGGAGTGCAGATGACGTTTCTGGTTTTTGTTCCATCCAAGCTTGATCGCAAGAGTTTGATGGATGTTTAAAAGTCTGAGCCTGATTATTCTGAATAGTGAAATGCCAAGTGCCTCCAGCACATGGATACCTGCATTCGTTACACCTGATTAATTCAAATGAATCCGGTTACGTAGATATGGGTTTGGATGGAGCAAAAACCAGGACCGTCTCTGGCACTCCAGGACCAGGGTTGCGTACACCTGGCCTAGTCTTATTGGCAACATCATAGGAGCGGAAAACACTGAATTTGGTGAAGTGAACCCCTCGGACATGCGTCACCCAACGGCTCAAATACACTGCCCGGCCAAAAAAAATGTCGCACACTGTAATATTTTCTTGGACCGCCTTTAGCTTTGATTATGGCGCATATTCGTCGTGGCATTGTTTTTCGACAACCTTATGCAACGTCACAACATTTATTTCCGTCCAGACTTGCATTAATTTTTGGCCGAGATCTTGTATTGACGACGGGAGAGTCGAACCACTCCGTGAAGTCTTCTCCAGCACATCCCAAAGACTTTCAATGGGGTTAAGGTCAGGACTCTGGTGGCCAATTCATGTGTGAAAATGATTCCTCATGCTCCCTGAACCACTCTTTCACAATTTGAGCCCGATGAATCTTGGCATTGTCGTCCTGGAATATGCCCATTGATGGGATAACCTGGTCATTCAGTACATTCAGGTACTCAGCTGACTTCATTTTATTGCTGCATAACGTTGCTGAGCCTAGACCTGACCAATTGAAGCAACCCCAGATCATAACACTGCCTCCAGAGGCTTGTACAGTGGGGCACTATGCATGACTGGTGCAACTGCAACTTTGTTTTTGGCCGGGCAGTGTATGTCCTCACTGCAGCATGTCCTCTCATTCATATCGATGAGTCATCTCCGTGCCCCTCCCCCACCCACCAAACAAAAAAAGCGAAAAACAAGTCTTCTCTTTCGCCTCTCCTGTTAAAAAGAAAGAAAAACACGTACTCCCTTACGCCTTCTTCCTCTCTTCCTCCTCTGACGAGAACGTGGTCTTTGTCGCTCGGGAAGGAATGAAGGAATCGTTTATTAAAAACACCGACGACATATTTGATTAACAGGGGCTCTCCAGTGTTTATTGTTCTCTTAATGTCTTATTGAAGGCCCTGAGAGAGCAATGCTTTTAAGAGTCGCCACACACTTACATTCTCAATTAGCAGCATGCTGTCTGTGCTCCCCCTTTTTAAAGGGCCACACTTTTGATGAAGGGTTTCGCTTCTCGGTGGGGCCCATTTGCCCGCCGCGCTACTTGCTAAATCACCATATCTTAAGTACAGCTACCTTGACTAAGAGCTGCGTCGGGCGCGAAATGCATCTTTGAGAACTAATGAATGGACACCTGGGACATTTTATTATTATTTATATGTATTGATTCTGTCGAGAAAAAGACTCATTCCTGGGTGTTCGCCTCCAAAAGTCCAAAATAAATAATGTTGCCTAACTTCCCTATTTACCTCTGAACCAGGTCCTGGCACAGGGGACATATGTGCATTTAAATGCTAATTTACATACTGTAGAGAGAGAGTGAGCAGTGTTTGAACATGTACTGTGTGTTTTGGTTGGGAAAAAGGACCGCCCCCTCAATCACAAATCTGCTCCGTGTTGAATGACTACAACCCCCCCCCCCCACACACACACACGCACACACACACACACACACACACACACACACACACACGCACACAGTGGGGGTTGACAGCATGTTGAACAAGCATGCTGCTTTTCTATTAGAGTTGTACGTAGCAGGTTTTCAGTCCTGACATTGTTTATCAGAGAGCCAGCTAAATCAGCTAAATCTAAACCTTTCAGAGGTCCTTGTACTTTGCAGCACGGAGCACCAGATGCGTTTCCCCCTAAAAGGCATGGCCATGGAGTCCAGGTGCTCTCAGTGTGGCTTCGGGGAGCCATTAGCCTGTCTGCGCGTCAGCCTTTCTGACAGGCCTGCACCCAGTACCCCAGTGATGTCATCCCTGTGCTGCCTCACTGAAGCCTGCAGGCATAGCCACCGACATGAGCCCCGAGCACGCAGACCAGTGCTGCAGCACCAGTTCAACCAGCCCCGTCAGTCTCACACACGTACACACGCACGCACGCACACACACACACACACACACACACACACACACACACACACACACACACACACACACACACACACACACACACACCTACACACACACCTACAGGTAGTGAACAAATAATGGAAACGCCAGAGTAAATAATTTACCTCAGTTTTGGGCTACCACATGTGGCCAATACAGCCTGTATGCATTGTGTCTTAGTCTACCACCGTCTGCTGTAGGAGGGAAGCAGTGCCACTCTTACACAAGGGTCAACTCGTGCTTAGTTGTTGGAAGTAGAAAATGGTGGTCCCTGTGTCTCAAGCCAGAATATCCCATAAATGGTTGTCAGGGTTTAGATCTGGTGACTGAGAAGGCCTTGACAGTGTCATGTTCCTCAAATCATTGGGTGACTAATTATACCCCTTTCACACCGAAGCAACGACCCATTCCCGTGTTTGCTGTTGGTGTGAAAGGGTCAACCCGCGTTAATCGACCCGGGTCCGCGACCCTGCTCACGACCCGGGAATTACACGGGTGTGAAAGGGGGAACACGGGTTAGCCGACCCGATCAAGGAACCTCATTGGTTACGATCGGAGGCGCACTATGACGGCAACGGCGCTTAGTATGAAAGTTCCGGTAGTGCTACTGCAAACCTTCGTTCTTTCAAGCGACAAGCAACAAACAGCATAGTCGAAAAAATGGAGAATTAGCAAGATTGTGAAGTGAGAGAGCTTATGTGCATTCGATAGGAAGAAGAGATAAGAAGACAAATTACAGACACTGTAAAAGTTACTGTTGTCTGAAAAAATGACACGGCTACTTGCTGAGAGAGGCATCTGTCGCTCTCAGAAGCAAGTTATAAACGTATAATAGGCAGCAGGTATACCCAGGTGCCAATGCGTCGCACTATCTTCCGGAACGTTATTCAGCAACTCCCATTCTGACAAGTTGCTCAATCAAACAATAGAAACTAATTTTGCACACATAAGCACTCAAAATTCATTAATTACAGTAGTGCGATGAAGATGATAACGACTTTAGGGTGGAGATGAGTAGCCCAAATTGTGGGCACTGTGTAGTTAGAAAGGATAGGTTTATAACTCCGCTGAGATAACACCTCCGACAGTGGATCGACAGTTGTTTCCAACGAAATCATGACAGTGCGTGTGTAAAAGCGTAGCCCCCTCAGGGAGGGGGAAGTGTGGCCTACTCTATTCATTATGACTGAAGACTTTATGACTTCTCAAAAAGTATTGCACTTTGCATTTCTTTAGCTACTTTTCCATTTCATGTTTTGCACATTGTAGCGCGTTTCTCAGTGTGTCTGTAATAGGCTATGCCTTGATACATTTTCCCCTTATATAGCCTAACGCAAAAGTTTTAGGCTTTAGAAATAAAAATGTTGTAATTAATTTATTTGTGATTCTTTATTTCAAGAAAATAGTTTTGCAATATATGGTTTCACAACCTTTATATTAAGTCTTTATTTGAAATGAGCGCTTCAATAACAGTCCAATAACTCCTTGAATCTCCAATATAACCAAACTTAAAAACGCGCGCTTTTAATAGCGTCGCAAGGCGACACCCCCTGTTCGGCAGTGAAGTAAACTTGCGGACCCAGGTCTTGGTGCGAATGGCGACGACCTGGGACTTACCCGGGACTGTAGTGCGGTGCGAATGGGTCAAACGCGTCGAACCCGTGTTCAGTATCCCCTGTCATTCCCGGGTTTTGTGTGTGAAAGGGGTATTATACTCTGGGGATGGGGCCTTCATGAGCAAGACCCCCTCTCTGCAGTAGAGGAATGTGTTCGCAGGGGGTGATCGCTCGGTGTCATTAAGCAACGATTGACTTCATCCTCGCCCTTTAAGGGTACGAGTGCTCCCAAACCATGGCGGGGAAAATGCACCCCACGCTATTCCACAACCACCAGAACCCTACACTGTTGGGTTTCCATTTTCCCACCACCTGCAAACTACAGTCAGTCTCTCACATTCACACATCAGGACTGCAGCACTGGTGTTACCGGCCCACTCGGTATGCAGAGAAGACTACGGATACAATCTACGTTTGCCCCTGAAGATTAATGACTGAGATTTGTACATTCACGGGCATGTGAATATAAAACTGTTCATCCTACAAACAACGAAACGTGTCAGACGTTCAGTATTAATGACCGCTGGAGGAGTTTCTTTGTTGGCGTGGTTGGAAGCCAACTTTGGTGGCTTGTTGCCTGAGTAAGATTTGCTGATTTCTGTGTTTGTCCACTCCTAGATTGTCGGCCCGTCCGACGGCTCCAACTACATTGTTGACTACTACGGAGCCCGGCTCACGCGACTCTCCATCACGAATGAGACCTACAGAAAGACGCAGAGTTCACCATAAGGAGCGGAAAGGTGAGAAATGGCACTTTCCCATAGCAATACTGTGCTATCAGAAAACATTTGCCCATGGTGAAGGCGGAGGAGCTCTGTAACAGTCTGAAGAGCCTTTAATATGTAATGATAAAAGCAATTTTTTTTGTCATTTTGAAAACGGGGGTGGGGGGGACGATTCACGCCGGAAGGGCGATGGGGGTTTGAGACCAACTAACTTGACATTTGAAGTTTCAATACTGTCCCAAAAGAGAACTAGCACATTATCTTTTAATTTTCTTTTAAGTTGAGCCCTCAGAAAGTGGCTGTCGAGAATATAGAGAGCAAGGGTACCGACGGTGTGCGGGCAATCAGTACTTAAATCAACACTGACGTTGGGTAGCTAAATATAAATCTTACGGGGAAATACTATACTGTTCTTTTTTTTTCCCCTGATATTTTCAATTGGTTAACCTTTCAGCTAAACACATCATCTAAGGTCGTCTCAAAATGACCGAAATATCAAACTTGGCCATTCGATAGTTTCCCCTCCTTCCTTTCTGTGGAAAAGCGTCTCCCGTAGTCCTGCCCCTGCACTCAAACGAAGGCTCTAAAGGGCTACTGAAGTTATGCAGAGCAGAAGCTCGTAGAGAGCCTCCTCTGCTAAGGTCACGGTCTGTCTCTGGAGTTTAAAGGACTCGGCGGGGTACAAAAGCAAACCAGGGGCTCAAGGACACCTTCAGCACTGACCCACTGAGGCGGTGCTTCCCCCTCTCTCCCCCCCCGGCCCCCGGTCCCACCCCGGTCCCCAGCAGGCCTTTCCAGCCCCGGCTAGCGAGCCATTAAATGTCAGCCTGCGAAGAGCAAACTTTGCGAAAAAAACGCCCCGGGAGGGGGGGCGAGGGTCGTGAGATCGCACTTATTACAGCTGGCACCGGACCCGCCTCTGCCGGAGCCCCCCCCCCCCCCTCCTCACACGCTCACGCCGAGGACGTCCATCTGTCCCTCCCGCTCCGGGCGTCATCCCGCGTCCGCGTCTCTCCGTCTGTCTCCCTCTCCGGCTCCAAGCGCCTCCCGCCGCCTCCCTCGCCCCCTCTCCGGTCCGCATTAGGAGCCGCGGCGCGTTCGCGGCGACACGGGCGCTTCGCGTAACGCGCCTCTCCACGCACACACGCGGAGCGCATTACGGGCCCTGAAACGCTTGCGTTGTTGCAGCCCGAAGTGCGAGAGGGAGGGGGGGGAGAGAGAGAGGAGAGCGACTTCCAACTGCGGCGCGCATCCACCGCAGCGCTGTCGGTTTGCCTTGTGTCCTTGGTTTCCAAGCTTGGCAGGAGGCGTTTACCCATAAGACCACAGTCAGCCCTCGCCATAAGATCTACAGTATTACTTCTCGTGACCGTGTCGGAATGAGTCGCGCTCGCAGACGGCCACCAGCTTTGTTTCTTTTCCAACGCTAACTGTGATTGATGATCCTTACTGATTGCTTGTTACTCTAGATATGCAGCTGCCACACTTAATAATACTTCTCGCGGAACACATCTTTTAAAAAAAATCTTTTGTAGTTTTTTATTTTTCTATATTTTTTAAGAATAGCTGGATTTTACACTTCATGTGATCGAGTGGAGAGCAGTGTCTTAATTCCCATCTGCACCATATTTTCTAAGAAAGGGGCTTATTTCTCTTTTGACGTGTCCCTGTACTCCATAACTCACTTCTGTCAATGGGGCGGAAATTCATTGCCTTTCGTTTTTGGCCCCACCCCTAAATCTGGAGCTCATGCTGGGCATAGATCTCTTTATATCTCATCCGAAGCTGTACTGCTTTGGGTTTGCTGTTGGCAGGGTTGACTCAAAATACCGAAAACATCCCTCAGATCTGCGCGATATGAGTCCACAGGATGTTTGTAGACATTCAGATTAAGTGTAATTAGGGAAGATCATTTTGCTCGGATCGAGATTTTCGCGAAACAAGTTCCCCGTGCATTATTGACGAGCAGCGCGGAGAATGCCGGAGCGTTCCGCGGAAAGGTTAGGCATAAAACAGGGGCCGTGCTTTTGTTTCGCTGCTACTCCATAACAGTAATTAATTTTAACTGCTCCGAGTGAATTAAACTTTGCGCCAAACACACTGTAACTAATTATTTCTGTTTATTCATTTCAGGAGGAAGAACAAATCCATCAGACGGTGGTAATTTGGCCGCGCAAGGCTAGTTGGTTTTTTTGGACACCACCGATATCATTCACCTGCACGCCGACACAGACTGGTCAAGTAAGAATAAAGATCACAATTTATCTGAAGGTCGGAGGACTGAAAGCCCTGGCCTTCTTCACAACGAGCCCTGAAATCCACCCTCGCGTGGCCTCAGTAACAGAGCTGAGGCTAACGGCACCATCAGCATGTCCCCCCCCCACCGCGCCCAACAGAGTGACTAACGGCCCACACTTTCACCCCTGTCGAGGTATCGCACTTTGATGAAGTCTTAAGTCTTTCTGTGACCGCGGGCATTGTGACGTCGCCATTTTGAGTGTCTGTATGCACTCGCGTCTGTCCCACGCACGTATGACAACAGAAAACAGCTGAACGTGATTGGACGGAACGCTTGCAAAGCGCCTGCCCCCCCACGCTCCCCCCGCTCGCAAGCTGCAGACCATCGGGAACGCCCCTCTCTCTCTCTCACTCTCTCTCTCTCTCTCTCTCTCTCCGTGCCGTCACTCGGCGGAGCGGATTTTCGGAATGCGGGACGGCGTCGTTCCTCGCCGTGATTCATTGCGATCCGAGTTCCCATTATGAATGCAGAGCCGCGATTTTTCCCAGAAGGGTCCGCAAACAATCCGGGTTCAAGTTATGTCAAGCACTGTTTCAATTTCGCCTGAGTGTGTCTGTGTGTCTGCACTCGGAGAGACTGCCGCGCTATCATTCATGCAACCTCGAACGGAGCCAGGCAGTTAATCACAGGCGAGTGATTACTGTATTGGCCTCTGTGAGCTTGCGAGCGTGAGCGCGCGACTGCGGAGCGCTCCGAATCGTTGCTAACGGCCCTGCGCCCCTGCAGCGGCGCGCGTGGCGCAGTGCCGCGATTGGATAATTGATTTACCGAGGCCTCCAGCATCAGTGTCTTTCATAATTCAATTAATAGATTCGGCTCGCTGGTGTCTGGTATCCTCGCTTTAAAAGTCTAAACTCTCACCCGGGGTCTATGGGGGGGGGTTGAAAAGTACTGAAGCGAGCGGCCTCAGCGCTTTGTGTAATGCTGTTTTGCTGTTGTGATGCACTGTGTTCAACTGCTGTCTAAGGGTTCAGGGCGTTTTGTGAAGGAAGTGCCGTCTCAAAGGTTTGAATCTGTAGATTTGTGTCACTAGACCACTGGCTTTGGGATCATGTTTTCACACGGCTGTCTTATCATGGCCAGCAAAGATGCAGCAGAACCACGTCTGCATTCCTGTTATCACGTGGCTGTGATTTGGGTTTTGAATCTGGTTCATAAGTGCGTTGTGGGATTACTATTACAGCTGCTAATATGGCAAAAATATATACAGCACACATGTATACATTCAGAATCACTCAAATAGGTTGTGTGAGATAATGATAACATGGTGGTCACAACTCAAACCTGTTTTGGCATTTTCTTCACATTCTCTAGCTCCTGTTAGAACACCAACGCAACCTTGGGGTCAACCTTACCTGAAGCACCTTTAATGTATTCGCATCCCACATTTAAAATCTTTTATTTATTTATTTTTTTCTTGAACATGTACCTTGTAGCTCCTATAATGTCTTCTAGTCCTCTTTCTGAGAGTCTAGTGGAGAGAAAGATATTCGACACCGATCTCTTTTATGGTTCATAGTAAAAACGTCAAACTGGTGGGTCCATTATATAACGTAACGCAGCACTGGTTGATTTCCTATAGGGTTTCCGGTACTCCTGTTGGACAGTTGTAAAGGTTTTGATTGTCTCTGAATTGTACATTAAATTGTACGCCGGTATTGCTCCGTTATTTATACTGTATTGTAAAGATGCATAATTCCGTTGTTTGTATTCTTTATTTCCCTTTCTCTTAAACATTGTACATCCTGTATGGTGGAGAGGATTAAAGAAAAGCAGAGTGCTCTGTGGACGAGTCATGTGCCCCCCCCCCTCTCTCTTTTCTCTCCTCTAACCCCTCCCTCGCTCCTGCTTCAACAGAGCAGAGCTTATCAATACAAACACAAGGATAAGAGGCTGGAGATTTATAGAGCACTTTCCACGAAAGAGCTGCAGAGCCCAGCAGCTCCCTCCCAGCAGAGGAAAAGGCCATTCCTCATCCCGGCGAGTGCTTTATAGGCGCGCACGTCTCCTGTTGTGGCGGGATGAAATTAAAGAGGGGGGGGGGGGGGGGAGCAGAAATGGGTTCTGGGAAAGGGGAAGGCGCTCGCTCTCCCCAAAAAAACAATTTCCCCCTCCAAAAAAAGAAAAAAGAAACACCTCTGCAGACCCCGGCCACCGGAGCTAATCGATTCCGGCCCCTCGCTCCGGCGAGGGGGAAGGGGGGAGAGCGACGGGCGCCGTGAGAGAAAGAGAGAGAGAGGGGAGAGCGAGCCGCTCGATCGACGGCAGGTCGAGGTGTGTGCAAGCGCCGGTAGGGCCTGGCTTTGCGTGGCATTCCCGACGCCGATGGGGCCCGGGACACTCAGGCAGGTTCTCCGGGAACCAAGGCTCTGAGGACGTCCTCGGACGCCGCACGACAAAAGGTTCGCGGCCTCTTCTGCAAAACGCAACGAAAGAAACCTCAGCGACCAGTCAACTGCACACACCGTGCTCCCCGGGTTGCTGAAGTAAGCAGCCCAACGGAATAACAGGAAAACCCAGATGAGGTCATGGGCTCCTTGACAACCTTAGTTTGTCTTAATAGACATAAATGAACTGAAAAAATATGACGTGGAAATTCCATCTGGATGGGTCACCATGTCCATGGGGGTGGATGGGGATGGGTCGGGGCTAGGGGGGTGGGGGGTGGGGATGGGGGGGGGGGGTGCATAATGGTGTTGCCGTTGTGCAGCTGTAGGCTTCAGATGGGGGAGAGCGCTGTCAGGATCTTTGAGAACTGCACAGTGGTGAAAGGTGATCTGCTCTATGGGATCTCTGCTGTTTGTTTAATTTAGTCCTCTTTTCCATTAGAAATGTAGGCCTGTTGTTACTGCATCCCCAATTAGTGAATGGAGCATTCATTACAGTCCGTGATAGACATCCTTGTCTGACTCAAGGCCAAGAGAACTCCATGTAGGAAAGCTAATCATTGCCCAGGACGATAGAGGTTTCGTTTCAACGAATGATGACAAAGAGAAGTCTGGATATGCAGGCTGGGTACGTGTAGACAAAATTACAAAGCTGCCTTTTTTTAACCTCCCATGGTGGTGACCTATCAGTCAGATGTGAGGACAAGTTAAAAGTTTTGAGATAATGGGGCTTTTGTCTTGGCTGTCATATGACTGACCAGTGGTTTGCACTTGACCAAACACATTTGAGAAATTTAGGAATTCAGCAGTGAAAGGCTCCCATTTCACTCAGAGATGTGGGATTGTTTTATTTCTCAATGCTAAGGGGTCCAGGCCAAGCGGTAACGGAGGGACACTTTTGCTGTATTTTGCCCTAGTACTCTTCTTCTATCCAAGGCTGAGTAAAATAACAACTGGTATTATATAAAGGCTACCTTAGACTACAAACTGAGGGAAAAAAGTTTGGGGGCAAACAACTTCTTGGGGGTAAAATTTATTTTAAAAAACAGGAGGGACGCAAAATTAACGTCCGTTTTTTACACTTTTTTCAGACATGCATATCATACGGTTCCTGAGGTGAAAAGGGTTATCTTTATCTTTCATATTGTATTATTACCAATTAAATATGAAACATGCAAAATGGTAAGCCACTTGTGCCTGCTCAATTTTTATGGGGTGAGGGTTAAAGTCAGATGGTCATGGTCTAACGGAGGGACACATTTTCACCCCCCTCAAAATCATAATTCTGCCAACCTTTTTTTCAAAACTGGTTATATTACATCAAGACACAACTTTCTTTCGGAATGTTTCCCCTCTCTAAGTAGAAAATTCATATAAAAAAATAGAAAAACAATGTCTTTTGGTAATGGAAGGACAGGCCGAAAAGAGAATCGAGAAAAAATCCATTCACTCTACTGAGATGCCTATTCATATCATCATTAGAAAAATGCTATTTATTCATTCTTTATTAAAAAATAGTTGCTCGATAGAATCTGGGGGAAAGTGCATCTGTTCGTCAACCCCCAATGGATTCAAAAGCCCATAACTTTTTTTCTAGTAGGGATAATTCAATACTTTTTATTCTGTACACCTTGGAATGTTGGCTTCAAGATCAGGCAGATAGGAAGTCATTTCATAATGCTTCAAATTTTGCTACTGATGTATGTGATGTTAACCTCCCCTTGGCCTGGCTCTAAGCTTTTCCTTTGTTAGGTCTCTCCACGTAATCACCCTACACAGGAGTTTGCTCATGGAATCCTCTAAAATAATCTAAAAAGACAAACACTTTACCCACAAGGCACCAGGTCGTTCTGTATATAGTCTTTGCTCGCCACCATCGTATTCCGCAAAGGACCGCATGCTCTATATAACAATTACTGAGCTGTGCATTTTGTTGAGGGCACTAAGCTTAAATTGGTAACTACTAATAATAGAAGGGAAGGCACAACAGTTATTTTCTCAGGGACATCTTGTCTTGACAGTATGAAACACCGACGCCGTATGAACAGACAAGCAGCGGTCACCAAGGGAGCAGACTCATTCTTTTTTGATACCGGTATACGCTTTAATCTTCAGGCTAAGTCATAGGTTAAGCACCGCGGCAAGCTAAGTATCAATCTGTGATATTTACTCAATGTCAGTAATGCGTTTGACCTTCACGCTGGCGAGCTTATCTCTCCAGCTATGTTCATAATGTTCTGCGCCCCACAGGAGACAGGCTGCGAAACGGCACGTAAACGCCTCGCCCCGCTCGCCCGTCTCACGGGACATCCTGTACCCCGCGGGAGAGAAGAGTTAAACGGCGCCATCTCCTCTCCGCGGCAGCGCCGCAAAAACCGCCGCGGCGGCTGGACCACGGGCGGCCGAGAGCACGTTCCCTTCACACATCGCCCCCGCCAACGAGTCCCAACAAATCTGGGGGAAAATGGCTGAAATGGAAGCTCCTATAAAATATAAAGAAATCTTTGTTCTCCAGCTGTCTCTGATTTTCATACATTTCATACATTGCACCCTCCCCCAACCCCCGAAGTACATCCTGTTTTCTGGCAAGTTCTTGGCTCTGAAAAAAAATCCTTCTGAGTAGGTCACGGCTTTCTATATATCCAAGCAGGGTCACAAGCCATGTGTGTTTAATCAAAATTCAATTACTGCACTGTACCACGCTCCAAAGCCCCTCTGTCCAGGTTATGAAGTATGATGAAACAGGCCAGGCCTAATTGGTTCAGTATGGAGGCAATATCTACCCAACATGTTATGATAAATAGCTTCCTGTGTTAAAGGTTCTCCAAGGTATGTAAGCACACTGTCCCCAACACCCCCACCTATGCCCCCACCCCCCCCAACCCTCCCTGACGGCTCATGTTATTGCTCCAGGGAGGAGTTACATCACTCTCCCCAGCTTGGTAAATGCAGGTCAGGGCCCCCTGTATTTAAATAGGCATGCCGTTTCTTTGTGTTTTACATTTATTCTGTCAGAGCTTATTTGTGCGTACTGATGATTTCCTGGTTGGCGAGTTAAGGGGCTGTGTCAAGTGTCCCCTCGGAGACGGGTTGAGCTCAGAGCGGCGGAGGTGTGGCGTGTAACCGCGCCCGCCCCCAGAGGAGTTACCTGTCCTGCTGGTCCCCCCCTCGCTCTTTCGCTCCGAACACAGCGCTCCCTCATTAACATGCGCCGGGCCCATTTCTCTCAGGCTCTAGCGAGGCTCTCACTCGGGTGCAGCTAGCTCGTACAGCTAATGTTGTGTGCTGTTTAATAACAAATGTGCTTATCACAGATCAATAGACGGAGCCTCTCCTAGGCCACACTGACCCACTCCGAAGCCGTTGGTTGTTTGATCGCCGGAATGAACATCCTGTTCTCTTCGGCGCGAGGTCGCCTTGCTTTCGCAGCATCGGCGGGAAACGTTGGGCAGCGACGCCTTTCGCCCCCCAGGCCCTACTCCATAGGCTACAGAAGCCATGAAATTACAATTATGTCACTTGGAACCGAGTGTCAAGAAGAATTAGTGATAAGGTGACAGGCTTCACGAAATGTTGATCTAGAAAATAAATGAATTAAATAAAAGCCTTGCCTTCCTCTAATCCTTTATTTTAATTTTCACATTTCTCGCTGGCTTCTCACCAGATAAGCCAGTCTAATATTCACACATGGTCTCAGCCAGGGCTTTCCACAACTGGATTCCTTGCCAGAGAGGGAAACGGGGAACTGGCAGGAGTTGCCACGAGTGTGACTGTGGGTGGGGAAACTGTGGGTGTGTGTGAGTGTGAACATGAGGTTGTCTGCGTCGAGCGCAGTGCATGGTGGGTAAATCTCTATTAAGTGATGTGTGAAGACTGGTAAATCTCTGAGTGTGACAGTGGGTAGGTTGTAATGCATGTAAATGCGGGCGGGTCTTCAGTGAGTGTGACTGCAGGTATAACTCATAAGTTAGTCTGCGGTGACTATGACTTGGTAGATTACAGGTACATTTGACTGGATAGGTATGTACTAGGTTTTATATGTAGGTCTGTATTAAGTACGGTTGTTTATAGATTTAGAAAGTGGGTAGAATATATTCCTTGCTGTGTAATTTCAGCACTATCAACATGAATTTATGTTGAAAGATGTTGCATTTATATAGTGAAATTAAACAAAACATTTAAATATGTACATTTATATTGGCTCATAATGTGCAGCATTAACTTCCTGGAATAACAGCTACTTGTCTAATAAATACAGAAAAGAGAAAGAAGATTAGGTAATAATTTAGGCAATTGTGTCTGGTCAAGGCAACCCAAATGTTTACAGGCGGTTGCTCTGGAAAACATCCACGATGAAAACAGGAATACTAATTCAGCATTTTGATTTCACACATGGCCAAAAACCACAGTTACTTTGCTTCTTGACAATGCTTTGAATGATTTTTTTACACAACCATATTCATAATCAATGGCAATTTCTTTTCATTTAAGTATTAGACACAGGCAGCTTCTGAAGTATGTCAGGGTCTGTTTCACAGAAGAAGAGATAGCAGAGACTCTCAGGGCTCTGGGATGAGTACTGGCCATTGGTCCATTACTTAGGGCAGGGTTCGTAACCGTATCAACAACGTGTAACTAGCAAGCGTGAAGTGAACAGAGAAAGAATTCCTGTGATGCATTTTATATTCTCACTTGTCTTAATGGCTTGTATTTCTAGCAGGTTAACGCACTTGAAGCGCACACACCTGTAGGTAATTACAGGTAGCACCTGCTCAATGTAACAATTCTGAAATTACAGCTTTGCTTTTTTACTGCTACTAAAGCAATTAGAATCAGCATTAGGAACAAGGCTGTACTTTTCCCACAACGAATCCCAGCAAAGCTTGCTTTACGAAGCAAAATACTGCACTTGAACTGGCTTATTTTATTTGATTGAATACCAAGTGAAGTGAAGCAATTGCAGTATTGCATTTCCATTGGTGTAAAAAATAAAAATAGACATCCTGACAGGGTAACATTGAAAGTAAACAGTCTTGTTGGCCACAGTGGCTAAATTATACCCATATGACAGTGAGTGGGTCAATTGTGAACTGCATCACTACATCTGTCCAAAATCAGGGGGAAGGGGAGACCCCAATCATAGCTGGTCAAGGCTTTGCAAACGCTCTCAACACAATCACACTGATGGAGCAAAACAAACAACCTGTGCATGTAGACCCAAATATGAATCCACAACCACAAGGCTCAGATTAAGGAAAAAAAACCCACCGTAAGAACCTTATCAAAGTCTTGGATTTTAATCCCGGGCCATGTCTGCCAATTCACTTAAAATAAGGCAGCGAGCGTGAAATAAGCAGCACCTGTTTGCGGCAGTGCGCACGCACGAGAGCCGCGCAGCTGCCGAGGCCCGGTGACTCACGCCGCGCGCCGGGGAGACGGCCTCGCCCGGACCTCCGCGGCTGGACCGCAGCTCCCGCTCTCCCTGTGCCGGCCGGACATTAATTCCCGCTGCGACAGCAGTACTTTAAAAGAAATGGATTGCTGGCTTTTTTGCAAGATGTCTACGCGGCGACTCCTGGAGAATATTAACTATCCGTACCTCACATTAATATGTTGTGGATTTACAAATTTGGCATCCGGAAGGCTAACCTTCAAAACCTAGCAGGAAAGAAAGGGAAATAAGAAATGACTGAGCCTGCAAAGATGTGAATGGTCACTGTTAAGAAGACAAATTATTAAATGCACCTAATGAATACGGCCCTACATCTCACCAACCCTTTCAGAGAGAGAAGTTGGCCGGAGTTTTAGTTTAAAGGCATAGCTCCACAAAATGCTCCCATAAGACTTCACTCGATCCACTCCTTTAACCTAACCCATATATACTGACAGCTCACAACACAAAACGTCAAAGAAAATACACCCCCCCAAAAAAAAGCATAGTAATAAAGATTTTTTAAAACCCCTTGTAGAAACACAGATGTTCGCGGTCTCTTGTACCCTGTGCTGGAGAAACAGAGGGATGACTGTCTTCATTTCATGTCTATGTTTATGTTCGTACATAAATGAATAAATCAAAACCACTGTTAGTTCCAGTGGCTGAAAAAGAGATCCCGCACACCTGCAAGTCTGGGGCCTGTCAGGGCTGAATAACTCCGAAACAGTGCAGATAGTATGCCACTGCTGTTTGGCTGTTCAGTGTTGCACCTACAGGGGGCGATGTTTCTGCATATTGCTGGGAGCCTGTGAACTTCCAAGCACTTGCCACTCTTTTCTTACAGTGTAATTCTTGTCTTCAGTGTAATAGGGCTTTGCAGCGAGTCAAGTCACGAAAAAGGCAAATAAATTAGACAAATAAAAATGAAAAACTACGCCTGCGTCAGACGCATAGAAGCAAGTGCCGCCTGTATGAACAACCCCGTGCCAGCTCGCTAGCAGACCTCGTAGAGGCGCGAATACACAAAGGAGGCACCCGTATCACGCTCGCTCGCTAACGTCACAGCGCAACACCCCCGAACGCGATTCTATCACACTTCCAAAAGAGTAACTCAATCCACGCTTGACTTTAAACAAAGCCTGGAATAGGGGGTAAATGATGTAAGAGTTGTCATTTGTCAGGCGGGAGTGCGTCAGTGGAGCGTGAACGTCGTGTACGGGAGGGGAGGGCCGCCCCGAAAACCTGCAGCCCCCATAAGGGCGCGGTCATGCTCCGCTGAGAGGGCATGGGGGGGGGTTTAAGAGCCAAGGCCGCCGTGAGTCTTAATGGAGCAGAACCATCAGGAGAGGCGCACCCCAAAACAGGGCGAAACCCACGCTCATCTGCCGCCGCATCCCCGTCGTTCCCACGACGCGATAACTGTTCTCTCCGTCTCCCCGAACGAAAGGCTCGCGGAATGCATTATCCGCGGTTCTCGGGAAAAAAAGAACCGTGGAAAAGTCGGCGTTCCCCGTAAACATATGGCGTGAGAAATCCCATCGCTCGGGCTTGTGGGAAAGGACAGGAAACGTGTCCGACATCATCGGGCAGCTGCGAACATGGAGAGCATCACCTGCCATCCCCTCTCCTACCCTGGGGCCGGCCTGACGTAAACACAGGGAAACATCGAGTCGGCCTGCGTCAACCCCCCCCCCCCCCCACCCCCCACCCCCACCTCCCCAAGGGACCGCACGTGAATCATCTGAAAGATTCCAGCTTTTATACTGCATTACATTTAATGAAAAAAGTGATTTTCAGACAAAGAGACCATCATGTTCCGATGTCAGGGCAGTATGGAACCAAGCAAAGGGTTTACTGAATATTAGAAATATACAGGTGTTGTTTTCCTCTTCTACTCTCTCAATCTGTTTTGTCGTAAAAACCTATACATTCTTGGTTCAGGTTGGTCACCTCTCTTTCTCTCTCATTTGAGCTCTTCCACTGTGTGGTTGCATAGGCCTGCTCTCCGGGTTCAGGTTGATAAAACAGCTGGCTTTCCCCCATGCAACCACACAGTGGAGTTAACTCCCAGGTGGAATACCTCCAAATAGGACGTGATTACTGACCAGCAGGGCTGAGGGTTCGAACGCATGCCTAAATATACACGGCATCTCCGAGACTGATGCTTTTGTGGCTCAGTGACCTATAAATCTCATTTATAACGAACCGCAGGATGCATATACGTCTGCATTGATATATATTTTAAAAAGCCAAGTATAGCACAAAACAGCATGTGTCGACAGGAAAGAGAACGGGCCAATAAGTGAGCCGGGTTCTACACAGCAATGGTGTGTGAAATGGCTCAAGCTACGTGTGATTTGTGAGCATTGCCTAAAATCCAGCGTTCAGGCTGGATGTGGATTTGAATCACCAATACTGGTGACTCACGTTTTGGACCATATGGTATTTTGCCATCAGCCTCACTGATAATTTAGCATTGTGGAAAGTCAATTGCTTTTGTTTAAAAAATATATTATTTTGTTTATTCTTTTGGAAATCTTGTTTGAATACCTTAGAATACCCCCAAATAGTTTGTAATAGGCATATATTCTTTTATGATTTATAGGAGTATTCACCTGGAACTTCCTGCATACAATTTACAATGTGGACTTGAGGTGGGGTCTGGGTGATTCATTGTGTTTGTGTGTGTGTGTGTGTGTGTGGGCATGTATAAGTGGGCATGTGTGAAATGAATGTGTGCGCGGGTGGATTGGTGTTTAAAAAGGGACTTGAAAACGGTCTAGGCAGTTGCAGTCCAAGGTTACAGTAGGAATAGTAAGTGCCAGCTTCCTGCAGCTCTGTTTTGTACATGTGCAGCTGGAGAGATCAGGTTTATACGAGGACGTCTAACAGAGGAATGCTTAACTTTCACTTTCAGATGGAATCGCGAGCCACACATACCAAGGATGAACATGGAAGAGAACAGTCTTAAAGTTTGGGCCAAATTTATCTCGTGCCAAGTCACAAAAAAAAAAACCGCGTCGCTGAAAAGAAAAAGAACATCACAATGGCAAACGCTAAGCGTTGAAAAAAAAGACGAGAAAAGTTAATGGAATTCACGATAAACTAAAAAGTGTTTCATATTTTTAAAACCTTTGCCAAATACTTGGGGTTGAGAAAAAAAAAGAGACTTTTCACACCTGCCACAAAATGGCCAGAATTCACACACAAAAGGCCTGCCACAATCACATTCGCCCCCATTATCACGTGCAAGAATTGATTGTCCACCCTGTTTTTAAAGCACTAATGGCAATTAGAGGGATTCAAGCTGGGTTCAGCCTTCACTGACTCATTGCAATTCAGAGCACTGTGTGTCCGGCAGGACCACCGGCCCCCAATGTGACCAATACCTCCCCTACCCTCCTGACCAACCTTTGATTAATGCTAATTTCTCCATGGACTACAGGGACATAATCCCACCCTCTAATTACTGCTTCATTAGGGATTCAGGCATGGCGGCGGCTTTAGATCACTCTGGGGTTTGTTAGTCAAGTAGTGCATGACCAGGGAACTCTAAACACCCAGATATTTCATGTGTTTATCTGTTTTTTTTTTCTCTTCTGCGAGATTCATTACCCAGCCGCTTCCCTATATGTTACTTTAGCGAAAAAGTAAATCACGGTATGACCACAGAAACCTTCGCTATCCATCCTTGTAGCGGTACACAGGAAAGAATAAACACACCCCTTTCCCATATCTTGTTAGATACTGTGAATCCTGGGACCCACTGTTTCTAACAGAGGACGGACTGTTTTAATGCTCAGCACTGATTGCTAAGGACCGCGTTATAGAGTCGTTGAACTCGGATCTCGTCTAAGACTCGTCGATTACTGATACCACAAGGGCAGAATAACATTTTCCAGTGTAGAAAAGAATGATTTTTTGAAATGGAGAACCAGTACATGGGAATCTGAAATGTATCAACAGGATTTGAATTCCAATAAAATCTAAAAGCATGTATTTTGAATTTGAAGTGAGTAAAAATGAGGGTGGGGAAGTTGCAGCCAGGGACACATGGACTGAGTCTTGAAAGCTTTGTTGAGATTGTCCTGGGGTCAGCACCCTTACATACTATTAGGTAGGCTTGTTGAGTAGACAGGACGAGAAAGTCGTTGAGTAGGCAAAGTTTTCTCTAAATATAGTATACTTAAAACCCCTGTATGATATACTTACTTCTGGGGTTTCGCGAAGTATATTCGGTAGCACACTTTTCAAGAAGTACGCGAACATGTTGGTCGCATAAATATGACGTGAATCTTCATTTTAAAAGATGAGGCGCAGCTTCGCTGAGGTTTTCCTCCAATAACAACAAAAACAACATGTGACATGGTCGCGCAAGAGTGGGACGTCTTACACTTCCACAGTACAGTTGGAAAATAGTACTGAGGATAATTTTTTTGCATACTGCACGTTGTGGCTAAACAGTGCAGATTAAACGGCACACATCTGCCAGTACACTGTACACAGGGGACAGGACACAGTAGATAGGGCTCATTCGGACACAGCCATAGTAGAGCATTTTCAATCGTATTAACTGGTACACAACATAGACTGTCGAACGTAGAACGTTCCAAAGAAAGGCAGAGAACGAACGGAGAACATAGACGGACAGATGAAAGGATCAGGGAGGAAGAGGCAAATACAAGTGGTGGCAAAGGTAGAAAAGGCAGAACGAGACAACAGAGGGGGAAACAGAGCGAGAGCAGGGGACGGATAGAGCGATGGTAGAGACGACAGAGAAAGAGAGGTTCCGGGAGAGTCTAAAGCTGTTGTACTGATCTCCACATGAATATCCCCCTTTTAAAGCCCTAGCCTGCAATTTCCAGTCTAATAGCAGTGCCTGAGGCGATAATATGATAATGGGCTCACTATCACCTGGGGCGAACTTTTCTCCGACACGGAGAGTCCTGCTCTGTCCTGCGGAGACGGCTTTGATTAACGAGGCGGAGTAATCCCGGACATGCAGGATGGATCCCAAACGGAATCGCTCATTTGTTAGGTCGGTACAAAAGGCCCAGGTGTAATTGGTACTGTTTTATATTCAATAATTGATACACACACAGATTTCCCCCCCTTTCTGCCTGAACACACACACACACACACACACACACACACACACACACACACACACACACACACACACACACACACACACACACACACACACACACACACACACAACACAGACACACGCACGCACACAGACATGGACACGCACACACACACGATCTGAAGAAATTCAAGATTAAACCCAAGGAGGAGCGGCTTTTTGCTTTCACACAGCTTCTGCGGCGCTGCTTTCCGCTCATTTCCTCACTCATTCTTTCGCTCACTCATTCTGTCATTTGTTTGTTTAAACTTTTAATCCGCGTCGCCCGCAATTCCACCACACCAGCCCTCCTAATTAAACGTGCCTGTTCGTCTCAGAGAAATATATCACTTTTTATTCAGCCACGTTTCTGTTGTTGTTGTGAAAAGAAAAATTCCGGCCAAGATATGACATCTGTTATGAATTATGTCGAAAAAAAAGAGTGAAATGGGATTTCAAGCTCACATGGATGGCTCCCTGTGCTAATACAATTATAAAGCATTCACACTTTGCTTGTGATTACTCTGTGGGATTCCAGTCTAACCCTCTGCACAGCTGAATGATTGGAATTGTTCCTGGTTTGAATAGGAGTCAAAGTCAGCCAGGGCTTTGACTCACCCGCCGTAGCCAGCTCCTTCCTCAAAGTAGGCCTGCTTTGAAGGAAGACTCATGAACCCTGGGAAGTCAGCATCATTAGCAAGCTTGTACAAAAAAACCTTATGATTCCTGGGCCAAATTTCGGGGTTATTCTCTAATCCATAGTATAAAAAAGGACCTGACAACAACTCTTCTCCTGGTAGTTCACATGTATACACTGTAAAATGTTTAGTGTTTTAATGCACTCTTACAGTGTACATGTGGTCCCTATTAGACTCATATAAACTCTGTAAGAGTTGAATTAACACTGGACATTTTACTGTGTTGTGAATGTAGCTAAACCAGGGTGCACCACATACAGCTGCATTCAAATAAAAGGTTTCAAAGAGATTTATTTTTTAGGCAGTGACTTGTGATTTGTGAGTATTTTAGGCATGACTGTGTAGATGGCTCGTGAATCTGAGTGATGGTAAACAAATATATGACATACTACATAACCACTGTCCCAGTGAGGAAGGAAGACTCAGAACCCCACAATACCTCACACCAACAAAGATTACTATATTCCCTCCCATACCAATAGAGTGTAATCCCTGCCACACCTCCACAAAGGGTACACCCTTCCACTCCACTGCAGAGTGTAATGCCTATCGCAACCTCAGCTCCTCTGGCAATGGACTTCTTTCTGGTGGTTCCCGAAACCAGACTGTCCTCTATGGGGGGCAGGTCGTTCAGTGCCATGGCCCCCAAGCTCTGGAACACACTACCTCAACATCTCTGTGACTGCACAAATACAGATCCTTTCCAAAAAATTAGAATATCATGGAAAAGTTTTTTTTTTTCCATAATTCCATTCAAAAAGTGAAAATTTCATAGATTATAGATTCATTACACACAAAGTGAAATATTTCTAGCCTTTATTTGTTTCATTTTTCATAATTTTGGCTTACAGCTCCAGAAAACCCCCAAAACAGTATTTCAAGAAATTAGAATAGTGTGTCGAAAATCAGCATTTACTTCAGTTATTTCAGAGAATGAATGTTTTAGACTGAGTGTCACACTATCATCTAATTTACTCAAAACACCTGCAAAGTTTATCTCAGTTTGGTTCAGTATGGGGAAGACTGCAGACTTGACAATTGGCCAGAAGACCATCATTGACACCCTCCAGAAGATGGGTAAGCCACAAAAGGTCATCGCTAAGGAGGCTGGCTGTTCACAGAGTGCAGTGTCCAAGCATATCAATAGAAAGTTTAGTGGAAGGGAAAAATGTGGCAGGAGAAGGTGCACAAGCAAAAGAGATGACCGTAGGCTTCAGCGGATTGTCAAGCAAAGACGATTCCAAAATTTGGCGGAGATGCAAAGGGAGTGGACTGAGGCTGGAGTCAGTGCTTCAAAAACCACCACGTACAGAGGTATCCGGGACATGGGCTACAACTGTCGGATTCCTCGAGTCAAGCCACTCCACTCATTCTCTGAAATAACTGAAGTAAATGCTGATTTTTGACACACTATTCTAATTTCTTGAAATACTGTTTTGGGGGTTTTCTGGAGCTGTAAGCCTAAATTATGAAAAATGAAACAAATAAAGGCTAAAATCTATAATCTATGAAAGTTTCACTTTTTGAATGGAATTATGGAAAAAAAAAAACTTTTCCATGATATTCTAATTTTTTGGAAAGGATCTGTATATCTACAATTCAAAACCCACTTAAAGACCCACCTCTTTACCCAACACTATTTCCCTCATGCTGCACCCTAGGTTTCTCCTACTTCTCTCTCCTTGGTTTGCTTGTACTTCATTTTTCATTTTTTATTATATACATATTGATTTTATTTTTTCTATCTTGTTGTTTTTATCCTTTTGCTCTGTAAACTGTCCTTGGGTTTGAGAAAGTCACTATATAAATAAAATGTATTATTATTATTATTATTATTATTATTATTATTATTACTTGGCTCTGTGACAGGGCCTATTTTGTGTAACACCCTCAGGGCACACCACTGGACTTCACTACTGCCTCTTTTCTAGTTAAAAGGCAAAGCTGTTTTCTTAGGGGTGGGGGGGTGGGAGGGGGTCATTTGCTTGCCAACCTCATGAGTTAAAGTTCAAAATGCCAAGTCTACAAAAATGATTTGCCATAAATTTTGGGTTTTGAGTTCGCCATAGATATCTCTGTGCACATGCAGCTTCCCCTCTGCACTTTTGAGCACTGTACAGTCAGCTAAACGAATTAATGGTTATTAATGACCTATTTGCTGAAAGGATGTTAAATCTTAGATCATACCCCCCAAAGATATCATTCAATTTATGATCTGCCTTTTTAGTTATGCTCCAGTGCTCCAGCTGAGGAGGCAGTGGAGTGAGCGAGCTGCTGGGGATATTTTATTTTGATTATCCTTCAGTCGCAGGCGCCGGTTATTGATGGTGTTTGCGTATGCACCTGCAGTCTCCCGCCACCACGCAGTGGCGTTCTGTAACCCGCGAGGCGGAGGTCGCGACCCCCCTCCAACCCGCGGGGTTCCCGTGGGACCGAGAGCTTTGGGTTGTTCGGGCAGGGCAGGGCGGTGAGGGGCAAGGAGGGGGGCGCAGACAGGGCCGGTTCCCCGCGCGGAAACCCGATGCCCCGTGTTGCTTGTGAATTATTCACAGCACCTCTTGCGGTTCGGGTCTCAGGATTGTCTCTCCTCCTGTAACCCGACGCCCCGACTGCACCCCCCCCTCGGGAGAATCCGAGTTCACTGTCACACCGTTTCGCAGGGAAAGTGCCACCGTGGAGGAGGGGGCTGACACTGCCAGTGCGTTCAGCGCGTGCGCATCTGCTGGCTCTGTAACAGGTCAGCGCGGAGGCGGCGGATATATAACAGGCTCTTCATTGTACCCGGTCCCTCAGTTGGGATTTCACTGCAGTGCAGCTCTGCTTTATGTCAGTCAGTTGAATGATGCAGTGGGATATACAGTATCCTTCAGTGCACAGGCCAGCGTGGACTGACTCAACGCATTCTGGTCTTTGTTTTTCTTTGCGCTGCGACAAAATGATCCCGCTTTGCAGTGTTTTCCAGAGAATGTAGTTTTGTTAATCTTTATTGGAGTCTTTGTTCAAAGGTAGTGTTATTTTATGGAGCGGATAACATGATAAATTCAACAAACCCAATGCAATGAAATAAAATGCATAAAGCTATTCTGTTTTCTTCATAAAGCAAGCAGTCATAGACCATCAAGTGAGCCATTACTCTTGCTATTATACCAGTTGCAGTACTTGCTAAAAGTGCGTGTACTAATTTGTTTTTTGTCATTACCCTCCAGCTAAAGTACTGTTAGTCAGTGCAGCCCAGAATCACATCCTGACCATGTAAACGCTAACAATGCTCATTGGGTCCGGCAGCATAATTCATATAAGCAGCTTAGCCTTAGCCTTACTGAGGAAGGAAGGGTTTCACTCAGCATGGTGTCTCTCACCTAACAGTGCCCCCTCTGCTCCAGGAGGTGTCTGCAGTCTGTCTGCTCCAGCTGCGAAAGATGTGACATCATCCATTGTGAACCCCGACTGACTTGTGTGTCCTAATGTATCTCAGTTGCCAAGGCTTCAGTGTAACATTCTTTTTTAGAAAATGCAATTGGCAACTAGGACAACAGTCAGAGGGATGCCTACACCCACGCTTGAGCGGGCAAAGCCTCTGACAAAATGTGCTGTCCCACAAGCGTCGCTCTCACCCATGTGCGCTCTTGTGCGTTCGAACGGTGTAACGTCTATTCCTCAACGCCCATTCCTCCACATCGATTTCATTAGACATTGGTGGAAATCAATACAAATTAGAATACTTTTTGTTGACCAATTTGAATGATATTCAAGAATTCAGGTCCTTGGCCACCTGTGTGAAGTTTCACCCGAATTGAATCAGAACTCGAGGTGCTAAGGTAGTTTCGGACAGACATACAGACAAACAGAGACACAAACAGACACATGGACGGGAGTGATGGCAATACCCCATCGCAATGCTACGCTCATAAGGGTGTAACTATAATGATTGGGTCACACAAAAGGGCAAATGGTGTTCATTCATTGTATTTTGATCACCAAAAAAGAAAGTATTACATCATAATTTCAACTCTTTTCCATGCATATCTTTGTATTATTATTATTATTATTATTATTATTATTATTATTATTATTTTGTTTTTCAAGTTATATTAAACCCAAATAATTAATAATTAAGTGTCATTCAGTTACCAAATTTGGTATCTGCCTGTTTTTGAAGGAAAAGTGTTTTAGTAAAAAAATCTGTAGAAATTGTGAAAGACAAACTATTCAAATAATTTTTTCTGTGAAAAAAACACATATTCTGCATCTCTTGGATATTTATGTTCAACATCTTAGGTCCACATTCAGGCCAATGTTTGAGGGGTAGGTAAATGATCTTGTACCTTCCTGTTGTTCTCCAAAGTGAGATACAGTCCTGTTACCTGTTGCTGTTGGCAGTACCACAGCCTGACATGTGAGATATTGTTTGTGTAAAACAAATATAGAAGTTGAAGCTGTGGTTTTCCCTAGTTTTGATTAGCATTAGCATTTTGTACAACCCATTTTGTAAAAAATAAACAATCGACACATCCTGGCGACTTCCAGTGACTGGGCACGTTGGAGAACATTCACAACTGTGAGTGCACGTCACGGCTGTTTCGTCTCTGAGGTAAGAACCTGCCAAGAAGTGCTTCAACTGTAAATGAAGCGTGAGAGGAGGAGACGTCAGGTCCAAACACACAGCGCAGTGTAACGCCGGCTCAATCTCTGTTTATACATCTGGAACCAGTCACACACACACACACACACACACACACACACACAAAAACATACACACACACATACACAAAACAAAATACGTGCTGGGATTAGAGAAACTCTAAACAGCTTTAAAATGCTTTTAATGCATTGTTTTCATTATACCTATCAACTGATCCACAGTAATCAAACACGATCAATGTATCTTGTGTTGCACTGGAGTTGTTATAAATGACTATAAATGTCTCAACTGAAGTACAAAACAATGCTTTTAAATACAGTTTGCCTTAAATTTATAAGCTGCGCACATATTTAAATCTGAGGTTCCTAGCCTGCATTCCAACCTCTTCCCCTTTTTTTGTATCACTACAGCCCCAAAAGTTGGAGATAAACACATAGCTAATGTAGGACATTCAATGATAAATGTGAACATTCTGGTTCCAGAACATTGAAATCATTTTTTAAGATCCAGAGGCAAAAAGGTATAAATGTAGTAATATGTGACCTTTATGTATGCCACTCACGAGTACTGCTGTTGGTTTAGCGGGATAGCAGCTCAAGTGAAACAGACTGGTGTATTCCTGGTGCCTGAACAAATTGAAGAAATGTATTATTTACAATGGTGTGCATTGTATCAACGGTCCGGGAAATACGGGTCTGTCATTATGACAGATAAGAAATGTATCCAAGTATTGCACACAGTGGATCATATTCCTAGAACCGAGGCTCGTCAAAGAAACAAACAGTCATAATAAGGACACGGAGCCGTTAATACTCGTGCTGGCTTTGATTTCTTCATGGAAGCCTGTTAGGAACACCTTGAAAACGATTAAGACGCAAAGCTCCGCGGCACGGAACAGGGCGTCCACGTGAAGGAGCGCAGAAATAATGTACAAGGACACGGCGGTTCAGCATTAGCGTTTTTATTCTTTTTTTTTCTGTTGCATAGGAAATGCACATCTTGCTTCCAGTAATTGAGAGTGTGAGAATGTGGTCGCACTAATGGGCCCAGAGGAAAAAAACGACTCTACACCAGTTCGAGAAACAATAGAAGGAAAAGAAAAGTAATCACAGATTCATTGTAAGGATAAATGCGCGGTAAATTTAGTCACATGTGAAAAGGGTGTACACAATGACTTTTTTAAACTGACAATGGAGCTAGTAACATCACAAATAAACAATGGGTATTATGGCTACCAGTCAGTTCATTACAGGTGTAATAGAGGCACAAGGTTTTATTTGATTTAAATTTTTTTTTTCTTCTCTTTTTGTTAACCATACTTCTACAGATATCCAATGGCATGTGGATGAGGTGAGCGAAGCGAGGAGAGAGCAAACACAGGACGAAAGGATGCAGGCAGCGATGGAGGCGACGGATATAGGGAGAGATGTGGTCTAGAGGACAGTGGGACGGGGACGTTGGGGCCCAGTGCACATCTAGGGTTCCCCTCCAGGCACTCTGCGCAGTGCATAGAGCCAGGACCGCTCAACATTTACGATTGTCTTTATCATGATTACTAGTCTTGGCTGCAATGCGGTACCACTGGATTCTCGAGGAGTTTTGATTGCTCAGGAAATAAGATACCAATCCTGACTGATTTTTTAACTCAACAATGCTTATCCGTTTTCTTTTCACCGCACCCCCCCTCCCCCGATACCCAACAACAGACATGACTTCCCAAAGTCTCCAAAGACACTTCTGTGAGCGCCTCCTACAGTCTAGGAGGGTCGGGTCGGGCTTTAAATCCTATAGTGGGGAACAGGGAAGTTTGACTAGAAAGAAACTGAGGACAAAAGGGAACTGTGGAACATGATTTTATTATTTCTGTTTTTCTTTTCTCAGTAGAAAGCAGAGATTTCCGTCTAAAATATCAACTCATCGAGAGATGCCAGAGAATTATTCACTGAGATAGGATCCAATCCATTCCTAAGACACAGTATTAATGACCTGTAGCTTAATCACTGACAGTGCAAAAACAACATTACCAACGTAACTTAGAGAGGAACAGACAAGAAACAGCTTTGAAGTCCAGCTTGATTTTTTTTGTTCCTGCAAGTTCAACAAAAAACAGATTTTTCGATATTGACAGGGAGAATTAAGTGGCAGGTGTAGGGGGGTGTTGATGGCTAAGGCTTTACATCAGTGTGCGTGGCATTAAGGATGTGAGCATACGGGTCTGGAGCAGGGTGCTGTTTAGCCGGTGATTAGTCTCTGAGATTTGTGGCTTTTTGTTTATTTGACCATTCCGATCAACGTTCACATTGAGGCTGCTCTTTTGAAGTGCTATCGAGGGAAACCAAGGCAAGCTCCTTTCCCAAACCCTTCCCAGACCCCACACCACTCAAGCTGGGATTCTGTCTCCAATACTGCTGACTGGACTGTATATGATGAAGCTATCGATTCCTCAGCATATTGTTTTCTGTTTAGATAAAACCAGCTTATGTTGTGCATTTGCTGCACTATCTTGGAAGGGTAATAATATATTTTCTTTAACTTCAGACTAACACAAGCTCTGCTTTGTCCTGACAGCATATTCTGACTATGAGAGAGAGACAAGGGCATAGATGCGACTCGAATTGATCAGACGGTAAAGATTGTCAAAAGTCCGAAAAGTGCGGGGCTCCGCAGTCAATGTAAACTCCCGGTCAAATCCCACACGGTCTCCACAGCACCACATCCATCCCTCGGGATATTAATGGAGATTTAAGGGGATGTTTCACCGAGGTGAAAAGCACAAAGATAGATATGTGAGGACTTGGAGGCAATGGCTTCCCATTGTAAAAAAAGGGGGCAAATATTAATAATAAAAAAATCCAAACCCCCAGAAATTGATGATGAATATGGAGTCAAAATGGAAAAGTGAGAAAGATACAATCTGAAAACAAAGAAACAAATAAGAATAGACCAAGGAGAAGAGGGATAGGGATAGGGGGAAAGGGAGAGAGCTTTGGGTGTTGGGTGGAATAAAAGACTAACATAACGTTCTTGTTTTTTGTAGATTTTTTTAGTAATATTCATAACAGCTTACTAGGCGATTATGGAAGAGCATGCAGTTATATCTTATGGTTATTGTACATCAGCTATAATCAGAAGGGTCTGACAGACAGCAAAGGCTACCGGTGTTGAGAAATTTAAACAATAACAAACAATATTCATTATTCAGAAGAGCAGTATAATACAGTATAATCACAGGCACTACATCTGTTCTTTTTAATATATCAGGTAATATGCTGGTTTGTTTTTTATTTTCTTTTTTTTTTTGAATTCCATATAGTTTGTTCTGTCCTTAAGCTGGAATATCGAAAAACACTGACCGTAAAAGAAGGCAAAGGCTGAAGATGACAAATTAGATACCAAAGTTTGCCATTTTAGAACATATATATAATTACATATACATTGATATGCTATATATATATATTTTCATATATTTGATTAGTGCATAGTTCTCATGCAGATTAAACTGCTATGCTGTATACGCTGTCAGAAAGCAAATGAATGAGTCTAAATTGTCACATGTTCAGTTTGTCTTCCTTATAAGCAGCCTGAATTAGCACCGTGTAATGGTTTTGCAATAGAAGGGTAAAACGTCATCTCAAAGGATTGGTGACACTTTTTGCATTACAGAGTCCTAAGGAACAGCTTCAATTGTTACCTCCTTTCACAAAAAAAAAAGAAGAAAATCACTTTTATTGTTTGAAAGTCACTCGTATGTTTCTGTTGCTGTGGATATTTTACTTTGAGTTCACAACTGGACACTAGTAACAATGTGAAGAATAGTTTTTCTCGATTTTCACTTTGGTCCAGCAATGCCATAGTTAAGTCATAGTTAAACATCAGAAGTCTGTTCTGAATACTGTCAACTCCACATATGCACCCAGAGCATCCAAAACAACACAAATCTGAAAAAGCAAGGATTCTCATAATGTTACTTTCAATGTGGAGGCTGCACTTTAATGGGAAGCAAATAATTAATTCTGCTAGATCTCACGTCTGTCTCAGTTCAGGTGTCATTGAAGCTCTTCATACAAATATGACACTATATTCATACCATACACCACTTATAACACATCGCACCAATGGTAAATGTTTGATTTTGCCATTGGAATGGTTATGCTTCTCACATATATTCATATCAACAATACCCTGGTTACAGTCTGAACAATTCTGCCATCGCCATTACAATCCATTTGTTCCAGGTTCCTCTATTCTCAGGTCTCAGTATTTATTCTCAGTACTTGATTTTTAAGGGTAAAGGGGGCGGGGGAATATCTCTAGGCCAATAGTGCCCACAAGAATTTGGACAAACAAAACAACAACAAAGGCCTTCCATGTACAAGCCACAATGATAGGCCTTCATTCAACCCTGTTTCCTATTACAATGGCAGAACTCTTCAGACGCAGTCAAAATACAAAGCAAACATTTTTCAAGTCAAGAAAGTCAAAATAATCAGCTACTGAACCCTGTTAACATTCAGGGAAACAGAGAGGGGGATGGAGAAAGAGGGTAGAGTTTAGAGTCCTCTCCAATTTAACTTTGCACCCAACTACAGTATAGCAACCTGACAACAGTGTTCAAGGTGACGCCGAACCCGGAAGTGCTTTCATTTAGGCAATGAAACAACAACAAAAAAA
Source organism: Synaphobranchus kaupii (assembly GCA_029718625.1). Taxonomy (NCBI): domain Eukaryota; kingdom Metazoa; phylum Chordata; class Actinopteri; order Anguilliformes; family Synaphobranchidae; genus Synaphobranchus; species Synaphobranchus kaupii. Next base: position 35,337,887 of record CM056377.1, on the reverse strand, counting down.
AGAGAAAACAAAATTTTTTTTTCACAATCACAATGCATCCCCCCTTCATGAAAACCCCCGTCTCTCGATCCAAACTGAGATCATTCAGGTGATATGGCTCGGCTGAGGCATCTCTTGGCAGTTCTTTCCCACAATCGCATTACTAGCATCACATCAAGTAATGGACTCCGCTACATTGCCGCATTCTGTTATCTGGCAAATGTATATAAAAGAGCATTTTTTTTTATTTTATATATAAAATAGCGCTGACGTAATTATTATTTTTTTATATATATAATATCCAGTGACACCCTAATGCTAATGTGGCTCATAAAATCTCTATGCGGGTTCCCCTGGCTTTGCAGCTCTGCAATGGTGAGCCCCCTCCATCCCTCTCCCTGGGCCTGTTCTCTCTGGTCACACCACCATGGCTCCCGCACGCCTGCAGAGTGCAGTTTAGGTTCGTTTGGCCACCAGTACAGACAGCGCGGCTGTCCGGATCGCGCAACTCCAGGCGGGGAGAGGCCTAAGAGGGGGGAACATTGCCAGCGACACACTGAAGACCCATCATCCACCTTCCTTTCGACAGCACCGACGGTGCTCCCATAACGTGGCCAGCTTTACGCTTGCTCTTTACTGGAGAAAAACGCAACGTGGAGGTGTTTGGCGAGAATGTTCAGAATAAATAATGAAAATGGTTTAAAAGAACATTTTGAAAGGTGAAATGAGTACCACCATAGCTCAGACCAAGACCAGCCTGACAAAAGAACAATAAACTTCCGTGATAAGAGATCCTATGTTTTGTTCATTGATGCTCGTAAATACTGCCGTTTGGTTGACGTTCAGTTCAAACTCCTGTCCAAAACAAATGGATTGTATAAGGGGTAAGACCAGGGCACCATAGACATTCTGGGAGACTGAATGACAGACTCATTTTAAACTTGGGGACCGCAGTTCTGCAGCTGGTGCCAATGCCAGTCATTGCCTAAGGATTTGAAGAGGACCAAAATCATACATTAACAGCCATAATCCACAACACCCATTTTGTGTCTGTTTAGATTCACTTTGTATCCGAATAATGGAGATGCCAGAACCCGAGCGTTCTGATTTCACGCAAATACACTTTGCATATCGCACGCCACGGCCGACCATCAAGTTCTTTGCTAATGAACCTGCAGGCAAACCATACATCATTACCTGAAGTGCAATTACTCCACTACTTTAGAATTTCGAGGTGGCCAAAACCAAACCCCAGGCTTCCCAGGAGCAGCAAGCGCTACGGTTAGGCCCGTCTCCGTACGTATAGCTGTGGTGCCGATATGCGCTCATGTTCCTCTCCACATATCCAGGCCATATGTACAGTCTCTGGGTAGAGCAGAGGGCGTAAACAACGCTCCACATGAACCCGCTGAGAAGGGGATTTTACATGTCCCTCGGGTTAAAATGCCCGCGCAGAAAAATGGCGGGAAATATCACCCCGAGGCTATGTGATGGCTGATCTATTAAGGAGGCTTGACTGGATGGTCAACGCAATACAAAGTATTGGGTGTGAAATTAGGGTGTTATATAGCTGGGCACTGGTGTGTTTTTTTCACACTGGTTGTGGAGAGAGATGGTGAGGGAACAGGGAGAAATACATGTATGTCGAAAAGAAAAAGAATCATGTTGCATATCAAGCTGTTTATTTTTTTTTCCTGTATGGAATGGTGAACACAAAAAAAGATGCCTAGATGCACTTATAATAGGGGCATCCTTTGGCTGTCTATGTCATTGTCTTCTGCCTAAACTCATTTTAAAATGCATAAAAAAACGCTCTCTCAGAGTTACCTAGATGTAGCTTCATCAATACTGATGCAACAAATAACCTTCAAAACATACAGCATACTTGTAACATCCATTTACAATGGGTATTTTGTCCTCAACATCCTGTACTTTTTAAGTATAGGAATATGCTATACCATCAAAAGAGAAAAGAAAAGTCCTTAAATACATACAAAAAAAAAATAAAAAAAATAAAAATGAAAAAAGGGGAAACAGGAAAGTTTTCAACTTAAATCCAGTTCCCGGAGAACAAACAAAATCAATTCTATTAATGTGGCCTTAATACAAACAATCATAAAATTCACAACACTATTTTTTCCTCATTTAATCAATGTTACAAAAGTCCTGCATTATAAAATAGGGCAGCTTTAAAATCAGTGTAATTAATAAAACTATACAACATACAAACAACACACCGTCCACACTGTCAGGCTCTTCTGCCCTGCTTTGCGCCAGTTAGCTTTTCCATTCTTTAGGTATTTGCTTATCTCTTTATGTATCTTTTCCACGTTTGTACCCACGGCTAATTTACACACACATCAGAAAACAAAAAACAGACTGCCCAAACTATTGCTTTAATATTCTTATTTTTCTTTTTTTCTTTCTTTAAAAAGGGTGCAATTTTGTCGTATATTACACACGCACAGCCAAATCTTGCTGATTAGATACTAGGCTGCTCAAAACAAGGTTTTGTGACAAAAATGTCCGTGCAATTCATGTTTCCCTTCGCTCTTAAGCCCTGGAACCTGTTTTTTTTTTTTTCATTCTCTAGTGATGTAATTTATTTTGTATTTAGTGCAGATAATTAAGAAAGTAATGCCCAACTCAATGCTAAAGGGTAGGCAAGAACAATGACAAAACAGAAACACACTAAAAAAACACACAACCCACACAAGTGTAACTACTAAACCATCACGTCAGACACCTAGGAAAACAATCCCCATACTCTAGTTGTTTTTCATAATAAATGTAATAGTAGATCATAGGTAAACAATTCATATAACTTGGAAGTCTGTCAAAATGTACATACAAAAATGGGCCTTTTTCATATGAGTTTCTCCTGAATGCGATATATTTTTACGTCAAAATCATGTCGAAAAAATGATTGTGGGTCTGTGACGGAGAGGAAGGTGGCTCGTTTAAGGCTTGCTTGTGACCGACTGAGAGAAAACCCCAACACATCTATCTTTCCAAATGCCAAATACAGACGAAAGTAACATACCCAAACCAGGCTGAATGGACTTTGCACGCCCAAGTCGAGTTTCCCTGCAGGCACAGACTGACACCCAACGAATCAGCCAGTCCAGCTCTGCACTAACTTTGGTTAAAAAAAATTTAAATAAAAAAAAAAATTTTTTTTTAAAGAAATTAAGTGACTAGTGTATGTCTACATGAGTGCAAGCAGATATTGCATATTATTTTTTCTCATTAATCTTTTCTGGGAGCAAAAACAAAAAAAAACAAAACAACAAAAATAACAGGAAGACTCCAAAACGAAAAAAAAAAGAAAGAAGTAGTTTCCATTTAAAGATTGCAGCAACATCCATAAATATCAATATACTAGCATCAACATATAAAGGGCTTGGGGATGAAGGTGTCAACAACTATCTACAGGACACTAAGAACCTAAGAGCCTACTCCTATCCACTGTACAACAAACAGGGGGGGCCATATCTTGATGATTGACACTGGCCTGGTTTAACATCGGCACGAGACTGCGAGACCGTGTTTCGTGGTCTTGTACAGACACAGTACTTAGATGTTGCATCAAAACTAGCAAAGCGCCGTCATCAACACACAGGCCTGAGACGCATTAAAATGGCCGAAAGTAATGCTGTGTTATCATTATAATCATAATTGCTATCATCATTATTGTATTAGTCATAGAATTGTACAGCTGCATTCACTCCAGTTTCCTACGCAATGGGAGGTGGGGTGGAATACAGAGAAGTAAGGGAAAACAAAATTCTCCACATTGGAACTTGTGCAACAACTCAGGACTAGACCATCGCTCAAGGCACATTGATGAGGAACAATTGTTTCGTGCAATTCGTGAACTTAAAAAGAAGTATAATTGTTTAAAAAATTTGATAATCTCAAAGGGAACAAAAGAGAGAGGAAAGAAAAAATAAGGAAAGGATGAGAAGCGAAGAAGAGTCTGAAAGACGTTGAGCTGGTTCATTGTGAAGGACAGCAGTAAAAAAAACCTTTATTCAGGGGCCAAACAAATATAGTCTATTGGCAAGTGCCTGATCTTGGGATTACAATATTGTCTTTATTCACACTACTTGAAGTCTACATAATCTATGTAAAAATTTGTCACTAACACTAGAACATGCAGATTTTTTTTTTTTTAAACTTTTTTTTTTCTTTCCGTTTTTGTTCAGTTTTGATCGACGGAGGATGAGTCGGTCATAATAGTGTAAATATATGTATATTATAGGAAACAAAGAACAAAACCAAAATCATAAAATAGTAAGTTGCATGCGAAGCGGCTGAGAAGCTTCGCAGTCTGGTTGCAGGTCTTGTCCAATGTGATATTCACAGGTTTTTTTTATTTTTTATATATTTTGTTTCAGAAGAGGTCCTTTTTCTTTTTACTTTCAATTCTCACCCCTTGTACACCACAGACTCTGAGCCTGTGAACGTATTGCAGGCGTAAGTGCTTCGAGAAAGAAGAAGGCTGAAAGCAGGCCTCTCTAACCACGCTCTGACCCAAGCTTGGACGCCTGTCTGAGATGACCTTTTCAACGGAAAGCCGACTTATTTCTTTTGGGAAAAAAAAAACGACCCTTTATACAATTCAGATCTGTTCACATCATACACACCTGGTTCTGCCTCACGAGGAATGAATATGCTTATAATTCTCAAATTATGTGCTTTGTTAAAAAGAAGTCGATTGCGTAGCTTTTCCAAAAAACAAACTAACACAGTAAATAGTTTAAAAGCGGCGAGAAATGTTTTCAAAATTGATTGTTTAACTGGTGATATTTCTTAAAGGGAGATTTGTCACAAAATAGTAATCAATTTACAGGATGAACAAACAAACAAGTAAAAAAAAAAAAAAAACAACGTAAAAAGCAAATACAGCTCCCCTTATTTCTCACAAGGCTATGATTCTAGCTTTTGTTTTTTTATTTTTTATTTTTTGTACCCCGATATTTTAGAGTCCCGGAGGTGTGAATGGACTAGGAAGAAAAATATATATATACTTTTCAACAATCGTTTTCAACAATATCTATCTTACAAAGATATTAACTATCCAACAGCTATCCAACGAAATTGCACTTTCCTCATGTCAATATTCCACTGTTTGCCTTTAGTTGCTCATGTCTGTCTTAGTTTTTATGGAGGAACAGACCGTCTATCCACCCTTATATAGTACAGACCTTTTGGAGGGGTTGCTGGTAATAACAGAAAATATTTTGTTACAAAATTAAACATGAACATGCCTCCAAGACAGAAGTTTTTTCAAAACCCCCCATTAAAATTTCTGACTTTCAAACTTTTATATTTTTATTTTTCTCACGATTGACCATATCAAAATGTTATGACCCCCCACCCCCCTCTCTCTCTCTCTCTTCCCCTCCCTCCTCACCTCTCAAAACTACAGAAACTACAGAAGACTCTGACCCCCGAAGCTACAGAAGACTCAGATTTTTTTTGTCACTTGTCTCCATTTTACTCTGTGATATGTCCTTGGAAAGCTCGGAGGGGATGCCTTCCTGGCTCTGCGGGGCTTTGCTCTCCACTACTGGTGTCGGCGAAAAACGACGAGGACGAGACAGTGGGGACCAGAGAGAGAGGGTTTAACTGGTGGTATCTGACCCAGGTAAAACCTCCTCATTCACGAGCCACCAGATCAGAGCAACGGGAAAAAAAAATGCACATAGCAGAACTCCTTAAAGAAAAACAACAACGAAAGAAAAGACCTCAAAACCTTCCATTGTCTTGGGGCCCAGACCCCAGAGCCATATATACACAGACAGTTACGTATACATATGGATGCACGGCTTTCTGCGCGTTTGCAGTTGACCTGTTTAAGACCAGTTGCGAGGAAAGGCTGAGGGAAGCTCTTCGATCAAGTCAGCGTGTTTCCCCTCTACTGGCAGCATGGGCGACAACAAGAACCGAACGCGCTCTTCTCTAGAAATCAAAAAAATAAAACAAATAAAGTAAAAAAAAATAAAACAAATAATAAAAAAACAACTCTCGTGGTGCTCCAACAAGGACTTTCAACAGAGATTGACAGCTTCCACATATAAATATAAATATATAAACCATACATATACGTTAAATATATATGGGCTATATAGGTATATAGGATATGCGTGTTGGTGTATGTGGCTTCCTCGCGGTTCAGGGAGGGGCAGGGGTTCTGCTGTAGCCATGCATCTCTCGGGTGCGGGTGTGTTTTTTTTTTTGTGTGTGGGGTGGGGGGGCACGGGGCGGGGCTGCGGGCGGCTCCTCTCTGTCAGACAGGTGTACAGGTTTGCGGGTTTCACTCAGGGGGCACAGCGGGGGTTGAGTGGTCTGTCGAGCGGGCGGTGAGAGTCCGGAGTCTTTAGCCCAGGTACCACTGTGAACGAAAAAGAAGAGACAGACACTGAGGACTGGAGTCAGTTCGTCCCGCGCCGCGGATCTTAGCGCACAGATCACCTGGGACTGAGGGGGCGGTTTTAAACAAAGTCATGTTGCGTTAAAAACGTGGCAAAAACGCACAGGTGCGTCGACGCCATTTTGAAAGACCTCCCGTGCAGAGAGCTGTAACTCCACAGTCTTTCGCATACCCCAACCCTAGTTGGATAAATCCACTTGACCTCCCACACGCACAATCATTTGTAACAATGATCGAATAAATAATTAAAAAATCAACAAAGTGCTCCACAACAAAGAGCGCTGTGTTCACGTACGCTTCACAGTGACTGAAGAGAAGACAAGTTTTTGTCCTCAGAGTTAATCTGAACACACAGAGAGCTCGCAGGGGGGGTACCTCCGCATTGTGTTCCTCTCAGGTTAAAATCCCCGCTTGAGGAAGGCCAGACAGCTCAAACAGGCCCCCTGACTTGGCCCCTCTCAGCCGCCCCTCCTCCCGCCCCCTCCCCCCCCCCCCGCCTCCCTCGCCTCCTCCCGTGCGCTCGGGGCAGTAGGAGCTGCCCTTTTTTTCCAGCTGCTGCGCTTTCCTGCGCTTCGCCCGCCCGCCCGCCCGTCCCGCCCGGCCCGCACGCCCGCCCGCCGGCCCGCACGCGCCGCCCAACACCATATATACCTCTGCCTCCGCCGTTTCGCCAACCGCTGTTTTGAGCCAGAGGACAGAGAGGGTTCTTCACACTCCTGACTATTCACTAAAGTGCCTGGCGGGCAAGGTTAGCCTGCCGCACCTCTGTAATCCTTCAGTGAAATGGGCTTATTGATTGCTTTGCTCCATTGTTCACGTTTCCAGTGAGCGAGCAAGCGTCCACCCCCCACTCCCTCACCCCCCCCCCCCCCCCCCCTTCTCAACTTCCCTCCTCCCTCCAAGTTCAAGTTCATCCTGGTGTTACATCATGTCTGGTTGCTAAGGGACAACCAGACAGCCGTAGACGTGACTATCATTAGCAAGACCAGGCCGTGCCTCCTGTATCCCTTTCTCTCTCCCTCTCTCTTGCCTTCTCCCTGTATCCCCCTCTCTTTCCCGCTCCTCTGCTTCCCTCTCTCTCTCTCTCTCTCTCTCTCTCCTCGCTGCTCTGCAGGCCTCCTTTGCCTTGTCCCTGCCACAAACACACAGTGCTATTGATTCTGAGCTGTAACTGTAACCCCCCCCCCCCAACCCAACATCACACTCCTCCACCCTCCCGACCCCCCTCTCTTCACACACCAATCCCGCGCGGCGCTTAATTAATCCTTAAAAACTTAGCGGCCAACCCCCTCGAAAGGAAGACAATGGTTCAATTACGGCCTTCGACTCCTCCATGCATACTAACCGCTCGGTGTGCCTGGGAAAACATTTCGGCTTATTAGAATTATGGCCTCAACCCCCCCCCCCCCCCCAACCACCCTTCCGTTTATCTTGTTTTAGGCCCATCAAGACCGCATGACACACTCGAGGTGCTTAAAAGAATAGCGAGCGAAAGGGAGGAAAAAAATTAATAAATCGAAGAACGAGAGTGGCGCGCAAAAAAACGAGAAAACGGGAGCGGGGAAGAAATAAAACGTGCGCAATTAAAGAGAGAGGGAGGAACGTTAATGATAGATGAATTAAAAGGGGACTGAAGCCGCTCCGTCGGGCCGGTCGTCATCGGCGCGCTCCGGATCGGGCTCGCGACTCGTTTAAATTCTATTGCTCGCCACAAGCGCAGCGGAGAAACTCTAAGGTTAGTTTTTAATCAATAGAAGTTGCTGACTCTGGACTTTCGGCGGTTTCGGCGCAGTGCAGCTTCCTTGTGTCTTTGTCTACTGGCTCATAGGCTTTCAAACTTTTCTCCCCCCTCCCTCCCCCTTGTCCTGAGACGACTTTTTCGCGAAGGGGCTCTGCAGACGGGAGAGAGGGTGGCTGAGCGAGATCGCCTCCCACATCCCCCCCCGTAGCCGCGCGCGGACGGCGGGGTCGCGTTACCGCGCTGGCTGGCGGGGCGCGCCGCTGACAGCCGTGATTTAGACTGCGGACGCGGCGCGCATCGCAGACCCCGCCCGTATAGCGGGCTTCTCTGAGACAACACACCTGGGGAGAGGGGGGAAAAAGAGAGAGAGAGGGAAAAAAGAAAGAAAGAGAAGAAGATGGAGAGAGAAAACACACAGGGAGGGGCGCTCTGGGGGTGTTTTGGGGAGGCCTTTGAAATTGTGCCACCGATAATTTGTTCCTGTCGGCGCACATGTGGGTTTGTGGTGCTACTCCCGGGTCGTCCTCCTCTGACACCAACACTCAGAGATGCGCTTTCTGAGGTAAATGTGTCACAAGTGGAGCCTGACTGCGTTCCCTGTGGCTTCTTAGTCTTAGAAGCTGCTCTTTAGAACAGTGGCGTCGGGCGCAGGGTCTTGTATCGGAATACCCGTCGGAGCACTGAGGCCAGTAGCCGTTACGCTGCGGCGCGGGTCTGGCCCACGGGAATGCCTGACGGCGGCTTTTGTCCCTCATCCCCGGGACCGGCTCAGCGGCGTGGCGCAGGCGGCAAGGTACCCCGCTTTCCCGACGCCGGGCGAGAGAGCGAGCTGTCGTAAGCCGCCTCACGCCGGCGGCGCGGAGTGCTAGGCTCGTCGTGTGGAGAAGAAAAGCAGCCTTGTTTTGTTTTGTGGTCTGGCGGGGAAAAAAAAAAAAGCAGCTGGCAGATGGGGACGACCGCTGGCGGCGTTACAAAGGCCATGCTTCACTCCTCCTTCTCCCCTCCTCTCCCGTTCCCTTTTCCAAACTCTCTGATGTCCTTCACAGCTGGGAAAATGAGGACGTAAAACCGCAAATCCCAGCTCCTTCTGCCTCTCATTGAAACAACGTTAAAAATAAATATATGCTTCTCTTCTGTGGTTTTGTGATTACACCCCCCTCCCGACCCAAATGAAACCAGACTCTCTGCACGGCTACGTCTCGCTGTCACCGTTCCCAGCGCACATTCGGCCACTTTGAGGCTTAAAAAAAACCCCCTTTAAAATCTCTAACCTGTCCCAAAATGCACCAGCCTGGCTCAGGAGATGCTAACGCTCTCACATAAAAAGATTCTGTTTTTTTTTTAAAATATATATTTTTAGGGCTTTTTTCAGCTTTCTGGACAGCGCAGCGTAGAGAGACGGAAAGAATGGGGAGCAAGGAGAGGAGAGACATTCGACAAAGGTCGCGCGGCAGGATTCGAACCGCCAACGTCGCGGCTCGCAATGAGCATGCGGACAGTACTCTTACAGGCTACGCCACCGAGACAGTCCCCGGAAGGTTGACAGTTAAAACAGCCGGAGGTGCTTTTTCCAGAGAATTCCCTGCTTGTCCTGCACTCATGCCAGTACTTTTTACATGGCTTCTGAGAGGCAGATTTTTCCACAGGCCTGAGACTGTTGATGGGAGTGGTGAGTGAGTGAGTGAATGGCATCGGCGGGAGCGTCCGGCGGGAGCGTCCGGCGGGTGGGCGGGTGGGCGGGTCTTACAGGGAGCACGGCCTGAGCCTGCAGCTGGCGGGACGTGGGACGTGGAGGACAGCGTGGCTTTTTGAGTTCTTCGTGGGCGGAAGTGAGTCCTTTTTCCTCCCGAACCCGGTCCCTGGAGCCCGCCCGCCCCCCCCCTCCCAAGGCGCTCTGGCCAAATATAACAGCAGAACCTCAATGAGGAACTCACGCTCACAGAGCTATCGCTCTCCCAGGATGCACAGCGGCAGTTTTCCGCATGGGACGCGGAAAGCCGTAACGAGAGAAAAACACCAGAGTTCATGGCGCTTTCAGTTAGCCTGCACTCTGCACGGCGCTGACGATGGAAGCGGTTTAACTCGCGCACAAAACTGGCTTTACCTGTTGAATCTTCACAGCTTTTGAGCTAATCTGCTGACAGGGGAGAAAAAAGACAGCCCTGTCACCATGGGGAGGGGGGGGGGGGGGGGGGGGGGGGGGGGGGGGGGGGGTGGGGGGGGGAGGGGTTACATCTGCTCGGGGGGACGTTTTTAAACGGCCGCAAACTTTATAAAGAGCTGTAGCCTGAGGTGATGCGCTAACGCCCGCGCGTGCTCGCGTCGCACTCCCGGGACAGTATGTACTGGGACATTCTGTCTTACTCGAGGGTGCCGAGTGGCTCGTGCCCCTCACATACAATTCCGTGTGGAAACATTTAACCGATACCCACAATTCTCTCGGCCCTTTGCGTCGCGGTTACGAATAAAGGCAAGAGCCAAGCATTAGAAAGCGCTTCTCCCGCCCCGCCCCTTTCCCTTTCTGCATCGCAAGCGTACGGTACATCACGCTCTTGTCCTTATAGATGGCTGCTTTCTCCTCTTCAGCCTTCTGTCCTCTTTGAAACCCTTCAAGGTGAAACTGGCTTTAAATGATGGAGGGGGGGTGTGTGTGCGTGTGTGTGTGTGTGTGTGAGAGAGAAAACGCCCCCACACACGCAGGCACACACGCGGCGCGAGGAGAGGCACACACTGCAGGGGGATCTTGGGCTGTTTCTTTAACTCCCTGTCAATGGAACAAGTAATCTCATCACGTGGAGAAGTGCTGACTCAGGGCTCGGCTAAAGTGCCTGCAGATGAGTGTCATCTCGGAGGAATTCAGCCTCATGTAATGCAAACCAGCTTCGCCCCGGAGAGTCCCGCTTATAAAACCCATCTCCCCACCGCCGACCCCCGCCATTTACTGCTCCCACAGGGACGGGGAGACATTTACTACATTATTTATTTATATTTCAAATCAGCAAGCAATCGGCAGGACCCCCCCCCCTATTGCCGAGACGCTGATGAGACCGACCTGCGGTAATAATGAAATAATAGTCACGATAACACTGCAAAGGCTAATAACAATAAATCATAATAATCAGCCCTAAACTGACATTATTCAAAAACTTCAACGCGGCTGCACAACGGCGCACTGCTGCTGCGAGGGCTCGCGGTGCGCTTCGGGGAGGGGTGCATTGCAACTATCGCCGGTTTCAAAGCAGTAAGAAATCATGAAATTAATGTCAGCTCATTAATAAAAGTAACTAGGTACATGCAATGCCCCCTGCTGGTTAGTAGCGGACCAGCAGCCCCTCGGCACGGGAGACTACACGACTGGCACACTTTTGTTCCTGAGCAACACCTTTTTATCTCTTGAAGGGCTTCGTGAAAGTAACTGTTACAGAAAAAAAAAACATCACTGCTGAAATTATCCTTAACAACAGCCAATATTGTCTGTGTTACGCCCTTGAGCCATTGTTAATAAAGTAACAATGATGATTATTAGCAAAACCGCAGCCACTGCTGCAACAACCGCCGTAACTAACATTTAAAGCGCGACGCGGCACGCACTTAACTCGGAGCAAACTGACATCAAGCACAAGAGTCAATTACAGACGGTTATCTCCTCTCCCTGTTAGCTTTTACGGCGGGAAATAAAAGCGCAGAGTGCCGGAGACCTGCTCCCAATCTCCGCAGGCCGATTTACTGCCTGTGTGAGTCACATGCCGCAGTGAGGAAGGCGCTCGCTGCCGGGGACGGTCCTACAGTATCGCCACTCCCGATCACGGACGCTGCTGTTACCCGTTCGCTCTGATTAAAGAACACCGCTCAGGACCGAGTGCATTATAGCTATTATAGCACAGTAACTTACCCAGAGGACAAAAGACACAACTTCAGCAGATTCCAGCCAGCTGAGCTAAGATTGTGTGTGGGAACTTCGCTTGGCTGTAGTTTATTGATGCCCCCCCCCCCCCACTGTAGGCTATGCATGCTAAGAGTGCGCACCGAAATAATTAGAACTGAAATCATTTCACAGCCGTCTTTTAAGTATTAATTGGATTATGAAGGGCGTTATTGATTTATTTTTTTTAGGGGGAAAACGAGGGCTTCAGCAATTTCCCGAACTGGTTGGAGGGCACTGTCTGGTCTGAAGTGTGCAGTTACTATGAGACTCTGCGGCGTCTGAGTGTGCAGGAATGCCTTTGTTGGATTAAAGGCGGGGGGGGGGGGGGGGGGTCGGTCCTGTCTAGAGCAGGGTGAAAGGCGGGGGGGGGGGGGGGGTCGGTCCTGTCTAGAGCAGGGTGTCTGGGAGAACCCCTCCCCCCCGTGGGCAGGGACTAGCGGGCCCTCTGTGTGGTGCCAGTCTCTCTGTTTCAGGGGGCAACCGCCAGTGTCTCCCATGGCAGCTGGAACGGTTTGACCCCCGGGCTTCCGTGCCACCCACCCACCACCCCTCTTTTATGCCCGGGGCTCTACCGACCCATTTAAGTCCCTTCAGAACCCCCCACCCAGCCGCCCCTCAATCAGCCCGCCTGACTGCCACGCCGCGTCTCCGCTTCTGTTACCGGGGTGCGAGGGGCAGGAATGTTTACTGTTACAGTCCCCGTCTCTCTCTCTTTCTCTCTCTGTCCCTCGCTCCATCTCTCCGATTCTCCCTCTCTCTCTCTTCTCCCCCCCCGTTTTTGGGCCCCTGCGGAGGTAACTTTTGTCCCCGGATCTCTAGGGAGATTTAGAGCGGTCGAGGAGCAGAGCGGGCACAGCGAGGCTCGTCCCGCCGAGGGTCAGTCTCCTTTATGCGCTGATCGCTCCGTCCGTCCGCACTGTTAATGCTGGGCTTTTATAGGGGCCAGAGCACAGCCGCTCTTAAAATCAGCGCAAAACCAATCCAGAGTCTCTGTCTTCTTCTGCCCCATGGTACTCTGACCCTGTCCCCTGTCCTGACCACACCATTACTAACCCCATGGTACTCTGACCCTGTCCCCTGTCCTGACCACACCATTTACTAACCCCCATGGTACTCTGACCCTGTCGCCTGTCCTGACCACACCATTACTAACCCCCATGGTACTCTGACCCTGTCCCCTGTCCCTGACCACACCATTACTAACCCCATGGTACTCTGACCCTGTCCCCTGTCCTGACCACACCATTACTAACCCCATGGTACTCTGACCCTGTCCCCCTGTCCTGACCACACCATTACTAAACCCCATGGTACTCTGACCCTGTCCCCTGTCCTGACCACACCATTACTAACCCCATGGTACTCTGACCCTGTCCCCTGTCCTGACCACACCATTACTAACCCCATGGTACTCTGACCCTGTCCCCTGTCCTGACCACACCATTACTAACCCCATGGTACTCTGACCCTGTCCCCTGTCCTGACCACACCATTACTAACCCCCCACCCCCCACCACCTTGAGGAAAGGCAGAACTCGACAACTGTATGGATCTAGCCCCCCCCCCCCGCCACACTACAATCTAAAACCCCCGCCCCCCCCCTTCTCCTACCCCGCCCTCCCGGGCCTGGAGGATGAGGAGAGGTGATGAACGGGTGGGCGGAGCGAGGCGTCAGTCAGCCGAGAGGGACGGGCGGGTGGGAGGCCGGGTCGAGGAGCGCCTAAAGGGGAGATCGATGGCGCAAACGCAACGCGCCGGGGGCAGGGCGGGGAGGAGGGAGGAGGGGTGGGGCGGGGGGGGGGGGGGGGGGGGTGTTCTGCGGCCGGTCTTCAGAGCCGCGCACCAATTAATAATGCAGAGAGCGTCAGATTAGAGCCCACGAGTAAACACCGCAAGATCCATACACCCAAAGAAGAGGGGCTTAGCATCACTTTAGCCACCTGAGAAGAGGGCGTGTGGGGGAGGGAGGGGATAAATAAATAAATACAAACAATAAATAATAACAGGCGCTCGCCCCCCTCCCCCCCACACCCCCACACCCCCAAAGCCATTCTGACAAACACCTGCCTCCATTCTTCTTGGGGAAGCATGTCTTGCGGCCCTGTGACAGAGTCAATAAATCGACGCGGGGCCCGCTGCAGGCCGCGGACGCGCTGATCTGACACCCCGCTACACCCCCCCCACCCCACCCCCCCCCGCTCCCCCCCGGCCAACATCAATAAAGCATCCCAGACAAATGGAGGAGCGCGGACGACACATCTCCGCACGCAGCCGCCGGTCCCCCTCTCTCCGCCCACCCGTTTCGCTTTGCTTCGCCTCTCCTTTCCTTCGTTCCCTTTTTCCGACACCTCCCCCCCCCCCCCCCCCTCTTCCGCGGTCTGCTGTCGCGCTCTATGCTTCCCGTCAGCGGGTTTTGGCGCCGCGGGTTCGCATGGTCCCGAACCGCGCGCAAAACGCGTTTTTGCCGTCCCCCCGAACGCTCCGAAATGCCACCGCTGTCCCTCGTGTGCGCCTGAGGCTCTGAGGCTCTGTATCGGTTTCGCGGGTCCATCTGCTGTCTGTAAGGGATTATTTTCACCGCGTAACCTTTGCTCGGCTGAACTGCTGGTCATTTTGATAAACAAACAGCCTCCCCGCAGGAAAAGCGGCTTCTGTCCGGCTGAATCAGATGACAAAAGGGTGGGAAAGGGAGGACGGCCATTTTTGATTTTGTCCGCTGTGTCTCTAATGAATGAAAGTTTTGTGGGAATGAGTCAGGCAGCAGCGGTTTGGTAGCCTCCCAAAAGAGTCGTGTTGGGTTAGGGTAGTGCCTTCCACAAACACGTCCAGAGTTCTTCAGAGGAGGCATGTCCTTAGCTGGCAAACAGGGACGCAGGGCTGGCGGTAAGCTGGCTGGCTGTGGCCCACAACACGCTCCCACGCTCCCACGCACGCACACACACACACACACATCAGTCACCAAGTCCTCAGCACTCTTACACCCTGTGCGTGTGTCTACTGCACTATTACTAATTTACTATACATTTTCTCATCAGGCCAACTGATGGCTGAGCTGTGCAGTGCATTTTCAATAGGAGCAAGCTGTAGTTGCTATCACTTTGCCCTGCAGAAAACCGTATAACAGACCATAGCAGATGTACTGAAGTAG
The DNA here is from genome assembly GCA_029718625.1 of Synaphobranchus kaupii. Classification (NCBI taxonomy): domain Eukaryota; kingdom Metazoa; phylum Chordata; class Actinopteri; order Anguilliformes; family Synaphobranchidae; genus Synaphobranchus; species Synaphobranchus kaupii. The sequence goes on along the minus strand of CM056377.1, from coordinate 35,322,655 downwards.
TGTTCTGTGAAATAACACCGTCTCTCTCCGAAACATTAATTTCTCCACGGCGTAGCGTGCGTGAGCGAGCAGCGAAGGCAGAGACGGTCGGCGGAGCGGGAGGGGCTTTCAGGCATTCGCCTCGTCCTTTCCCGCGAACACCTGCGGGCGGGAGAGAGAGCGATGGCCGGGCGCGGCTTCCCCCCTGCGCGGCGCTCGTTTCGCCTGAC
>CM056377.1:35279798-35321946 GCA_029718625.1 Synaphobranchus kaupii | reverse complement strand
ATGAAAACACATGCGCTGTTGCTTTACTGGGCTCATATTGGACAGACTGTTTATGATGGTATGGGACTGTATAATGGACCAACCCACGCAGCTGCAACAATGGGAATGCTGTTCTTAAAGGGTGTTTGAATAACCCTCCCTCGGGCATCCCTCCACAGATTCCTATGACACCTGCTGTGTACAGCAAGAGAGAGGGAACAACTGCAGGGACCTGGTGGGGGGGGGGGGGGGGGGGGGGGGGGGGAGCGTGTGCATGTGACAGGGGGGTGGGGGGGGGTGCATAAGACCAGCGATGCCACGGCCTCTTTTAAACCCTCTCCCTCATGCTCTCATGCTGCCCTGCCGCCAGGCTGGATTTATGTGGCCACATATTTCACGCAGAGGAGATTTGGAAAATATCTGGGGGGGGGGGGGGGGGGGGGGGGGGGTGATGGGGCTGGAGATTACATGGCTCCTTCGGGCCTTGTGGGGGTTCAATAATGCCCCTCAAATCCAGTGGTGCCACGCTGCCGCAATTAGGGCCCATAGTCTTTGGAAAATATGCCACGCATGACCACTCTGTCACAAGCTCCCACACTGTATGGAGAGAGCAGGTTGTGGGGGGGGGGGTGGGGGGGGGGGGGGGCATGTATGTGTGTGTGTGTGGTGAATTGTTCATATAAAAATTGCATTAGATCAGCAAGTACCATATAAAATATACTTTTAAAAATATTTGACAAAGTGCAAGACCAATACAAAAAAAGTTCAAATGTAGAGGAATTAAACCCTGTGGGCATCGTTCCCCACACATAAATAAATGAATACAAACTCCAATTCCAAAAAAGATGGGACAGTATGTATAATGCACATAAAAGCAGAAAGCAGTCATTTGTAAATTCTCTTTTACATATATTTAATTGAAAACAGTACAAAGAAAAGATATCTAATGTTTTACCTTATCAACTTTATTGATATTTGTAAATATACGCTAATTCCGAATTTGATGACAGCAACACGTTCCAAAAAAGTTGGGACAGGGTCAAAAAAAAAATGGAACTTCAAAAAACACCTGTTTGGACATTCCACTGGTAAGCAGGTGATTCTATCATGACTGGGTATGAAGGGATATCAAAAGGCTCATGACATCTTATTTTAAGATACTTTTACAAGGTGATACTATAACCACTCTATGGGAATTTGGGGGTGGGACTAGATTAACCTGTAGATAGATGGGAATAGTATGGGAACAGATGGTTGGCTAAATGGCTGTAAGTCAACAAGGGTCTGAGGTATCAAACGAGCCTCAAAACCATCACTCTGCTGCCAGATATGCTGTAGCTATGGATGGATCACTTTAAGGGTTGTTTCTCCTGACTCATTTTCCTATTGAACTCTATGGAAAAATAAAATCACCTGTTTACCTATGGAATGTTCCAAACAGGTGTTTTTTGAACTTCGCAGCCTTTTTTTTTTTTGGCCCTGTCCCAATTTTTTTGAATGTGTTGCAGGCATCAAATTCGGAATTAGCATATATTTACAAAAATCAATAAAGTTGATAAGGTAAAACATTAAATATCTTTCTTTGTACTATTTTCAATTAAATATCTGTAAAAGAGATTTTACACATCACTGCTTTCTGCTTTTATGTGCATTTTACATACTGTCCCAACTTTTTTGGAATTGGGGTTTGTACAATGAGAATACACATTTGTGTTAGATTTTTTTTAGATGATTTCACTTGTCAACACCTGTTTTAATATCTCAGCATTCCAGACGCTTAATGAAAGCATGCTAAATACATTAAACATGGCTATCTGTGATAGACCATATAATTACATTCTACAATACAGTGTCAAAACAGAACCCTTAGTCAGTGGTTGAAATTGAAATGTTATTGCAGCTTTACACATTTAACAGTTTTGGGATTGAGAGGGAGAGGCAATTTGTCACGGTGAACTTGGCTGAAAGATGGAGAATATGCATCCGTGGGCAGAATGGAGATGGGTTTCCTGTAAGACGCACTTAGTCAGAAGTTGAGACCTGTTGAAAACACTTTGCCTGAGGCCTACTGTCTGTTACCCACTAATAAATCCCTGGCGCTGCTGTGGCCTGAAGCTACCTGACAAAGATATTCTGACAGGTTTTATCGCCACATGCAGCACCTTTATCTGTTTCCTGTTTGGAGCAACTCTCCAACATTCGTTTATATATCGTTTAACTTGCTCCACCGAAATATTAACTTCACTGAGAAATGAATCCCAAGGAAAATGAATGCATGCACCCTGCATTTATAAAGATGCACAATTCTTAGAACATTCCTGACGTGTGCTTGGTGTGTTCAAACAAATACACTCCCGTGGTTTCATGTTCAAATATTTATGACATTTTCCCAGGAACTTTAAAAGAGGTCCAAGGATCTTCTGGCTATTAAATAAAAATAATACTAGTGGGCTGAATGAGTGATAAACTGCCAGGTGCAGTTCTTCAAGGGAAAGGGGAACACAATCTGCCATCTCACTCATGCCCACTCAAATTTCACTAATATGCTCATAATGTGCTTATTACTTTCTTAATTATTGCTTCAGTTTTTCCATACAGACAAACCTGTATGGGTGAGCATTCGTTCAAATCAACACGAGAATGTTTGAGGGATAAGTATGAGATTAAGAGACACAATGCACTCAGTTTATCATGACTGACTATTCTAGAACGTATTGCTTCAAGAAAGGACGTAGTCTTCTTTGTTGAGATGATGTAATGCACTGGTGTATTAGTGTATTGAAAAATAATTGGTAAGACACCCAACATCACAGTATACTGTGTATAGTGCAAATCCAAGCCCCGACATCCTCTACAGAATGTGTGTGTCTGCGTGTGTGTGTGTGTGAGAGAGAGAGAAAGACTGTATGTGAGAGAGAAAGAGAAAGATTGAGATGCTGAGTCCTGAAAACAAAGCTCTCATTCATTTCTCCACAGTGACAAACATGCACAGTTAACACCAAAGCCAGGCGCCCTGTGGCTGCTTGTCTCACTGGCCTTAAGAGAATATGGGACATTGTCCAAAGGTGACACATGTTGTGCAGGCAGTGAATATGTCTGTAATGTGAATCTGTGTGTGTGTGTGTGTGTGTGTCTGTGTTTAAGGGTGTGCGTGTGTGTGTGTGTGTGCATTTTTTTTCCTATTCTTTTTTTAATTGCCCAACCCTGATATCCAGGCATTAGGGAACATTGCTCACTCGTAACCTTCTCTAATCAAAGTGCCGATTCTTTAAAAAGACAACTGCCGTCATGTGCTTTAATTCACAGCTATCTCCCACGTACAGCAGCAGTGGGCTTAGCTGGCCAGTCGGGGGTCTGCTAGGGAACCAGGGTTCACTGTGCCTATATTCTCCCCCACTGCACTGTGCTATACCCACCCACACGGCCCACATCACCCACACCTATCACCAAGGTAAGTCTGACTTATTTTTTTTTTTCCGCCTCTACTTTCCAGTTCATCCAATCCCTCATGGTAACAGGATACAGTAATGGCTTCAGATGTCTGCCAAGCAACGGAAAAGCCTTGGCAGTTAGGTCTTGAAGATGGAGGACTGGGGGTATTCGTGAAAAGGATTACTTTCCATCTGTTTATGAAATCAAGTCCAATATATCAGTTTACTCAGACTGATCAAGGCTATACTGGACAAAAATATTTTTTCCACCTATAATAGAATTAAAACATTTTTCTCTCAGCTGTCACTCTCATTTGACCTTTTTGTCTTCAGGTGCTGGTCACGTAACGGCAGCAGCCGCAGCACTTATGGACATGTCTCCACAAATTTGAATTCAGTTTCTGAACTTATGGCTATAGCACCTGCTAGATGTATGCTGTTAAATGCTTATAGCTTTATGAGCCGAAAAAGCACATTGTAATTTTTGCATGTTAAGAATTCCCTTCAGTGGCAAAGTGTCTTTGAAATATTTGGGGAATTAATGTAAAACATAACATATGTTGCCTGTAGCTGATGGGAGAATTAACGTCAGTTTTTTGGGGTGACCTTCAGGGATCATTTCTTCCTTGCATTTACCTTGTGGCAGGTATCCAAGGTAGATTATTAAATTAAGCAATGAAGAAGTCATGAACAGTGTGTAGGTCTCCTTGTTTTTGTATTTTGTGTGAGGAAATGGGCTTTAAATGCCTACCATGGTAAACTTTAGTAAATAGGGACCAGCCTGATAAATCTACGCCAAGATATTGTGAGCTACTGTCTATAGGTCTTTTACCCAGTTCTGAGCTGGTTTCTTCTGTGTATTCTCTTAAAATATAGGCTAGCCATTTGCCCATCGTTGAATAGAAACATTCAGTTTGATATACTGATAACATGAGAACCAATGTAATCCAGTCCTGTAGATTTTTTTCGTCATGAATGTACAACTCACAGTCGCTAACGTTGTGTGCTAATTCCACATTAAAGCCATTTTTTTCCTTTGGTGTCAAATTTAACCGCATACGCATGTTTTTACAGGCAAACCTGCTTTTTAAAAGTGTTATAGCACAAGACGTCCTATATCAGTTGTTGACTATAACAGAATTCTGCTAAGTGCTTCTGTCATGAAGATTCGGGAAGGAGTGAGTGTAGAAGTAAGGAGAATTGAGAGAGAAGGTGGTAGATGGTGAAAGAAAAAAATGTCTTAACAGTGCCTTCACCCTCTGTATTTGTTTAACTTTTGTCCAGCTGTGGACAGGTCAAAGATAAGTGTCACTGCAGTCTGTAAAGGTTTACAGTTTCCATATGCGGGAGGGTAAAAAAGGAAAGCTCTTGTAAGACGAAGGCAGCTGAGGAATCCAGTGGGTGCTGGTGGCGTGAAGCAGATGTGGGCCGTTCCTTCTGAGGTGCCCCAAACAAAAAGAATTATTTCTGTCCTCAAAATAAATATGGACCATGATGTGTCCATGTAAGTCTAGGTACAGAAACAAGGAAACCTTTTTCTACGTGTCTGTTTCTCTCACCACCAAGTTGGAAAATTGGAACTTCGACAGGCATATGCTTTTTTGTGCAATCAGCCATGATGGAGCACACTTGAACAATGTTACACAGAGGTTAGGAAATTTCACTTGAACTTGACCAGAGAGTTGCAGTTTTGATTTCCCAAATAAGGGACAATGTTGCTGGACTTGTGCACACAGTACAGACAGTAAGTGACAAACTGTTAATTTTGTTAAAATCAAAGGTGGTTTGTGTGAGTGGGTTATATCACTGAAGAAATAAATGCAGTAATTAATATACTATCATTGAACAGTATGTCTTGCAATGGTGTTTTTCTTTTTTTTTTGCAATGATCTCCACTTATATTGTGATTATGGCTAAATACTTAAATACTTTAGTTCCAAGCATTAGTGACTTTAACCAGAATTGGTTCTTTAAATGTAGTTTATACATAATTCTGTGAAACCAATGTTTGTGACATAATTTTAGTAATTATTCATTGCAAAATGTGGCTGTTAAGAGAATTGCCTTAAGAGAATATGGGACATTGTCCAAAAGTGACACATATTGTCCAGGCAGTGAATGTGTGTGTGTGTGTGTGTGTGCGTGAGTGTGTGTGCATTTTCTCCCTATTCTTTAATTGCCCAACCCTGATATCCAGGCATTAGGGAACATTGCTCACTCGCAACTCTAATCAAAGTGGCGATTCTTTAAAAAGACAAACTGCCGTCATGTGCTTTAATTCACAGCTATCTCCCACATACAGCAGCAGTGGGCTTAGCTGGCCAGGCCTATAGGCTACCTACCCACACAGCCTGCATCACCCACACACATATTGAGGAGCCATGCAATTATTTTAACATTGTTTCTATAACTATGTAAATCAGCAAACAATACATGACCAATACCCTCAAAATAATCAGGACAGCGGCAAAAAAGAAGACATGCTCAACCTACACACACACACACACACACACACACACACACACACACACACACACACACACACACACACACACACACACACACACACACACACACACACACACACACACACACAGGAATACATGACTGTAATAAACTTTTTAATGACAATGTCTGCTTATACATTCATCTCTATATTAAAAAGATCCTTCTTTCATCAAATTCACCTGTCTGTGTATTAGTTTAAACAGCATAAGGCATAGTCAGCTCACCTTGTTCTTTGTAGCCTAGTCCTACTAAGCATCAGGTAGTGTGTGTGTGTGTGTGTGTGTGTGTGTGTTACACAGAGAGTGTCTGTGGAGACCAAACACGGTTTATGCAGTCCTTCACAATAGGAGACGAAGAGATGCAGTTTAGCTTTTACTGTCTAAAGCACCTGTATTTCCCACTTTCTTTATGAGTTTTCATAAGTGTACTGATTCTATATGAAGAAAGGCAGCTCTGTGACCAGCAGAGACATGTCATTTCCATGATGGGCAAGTCCTGCTCTCAGGCTGTTAATATCCAGACTGCCAGCTTGTAAAGGTTACAAAAATGTGTTCTGGGGTGTCTTTGCCATTATCTTTTTTAGTGGCTAATGAAGACTTTTAAGAGGGTTGTCTATAATCTCCCGAGGAGGAGGTGGAAGCTGCGCTCAGGAGTCATTACGAAGCAATTTGTTGGCTGTCTGTCTCTTTCACTCTGCCTCTCCCAGGAGTGAGGGCGGGGCTTGAGGTCTAGCTCACACTCAGCCTGCGAGGCAATTGGCTGAGGGAGAGGGGGGAGGGGCAGTTATGGCTGAGCCTGGCGAGCAAAGTTGGGCTCTGTAGGTGGGGAAAAGGAGTCACCTACATGTTTTAAAGATAGACCTATTCTGCAGGACAGTTAAGAGATATTTCAAACTGACTCATCAAAATGAAAAGTAGACCTTGCCAAATATGGGGACAAGAGACATAGGCAGTAATTAATTTGGAGAATGCGCTTTTGGTGAAATCAGACTAGAGGGTGTGTGTGTGTGTATGTGCATGCATGCACGCTTGTGTGTGTGTGTGTGTGTGTGTGTGTGTGTGTGTTTAAGGGCAGATTTTAATTTAGGTGGGTTGTGTATTATTGTAAGGATTTTGTTTTTTATTTGCCCTGGCCCCCTCTCTTGCCCTACCTTGCCCCAGCTCATTAGGAGAGTCTGAGCAGGTGTGAAAAGAACGAGGGAAAATGTATGATGATTTCTCTCTCAACCCCTCCCTTCTCCTGCCTCCTTTGGGAACCTGCTTTCCCATTATAAACTAATAAATAGGGATTACACATCAGCCGGAGTTTTTGTTCATTGAAGGGAGTACTCCCTGGAACAATAAAGAGAGAAAAAAAGAAAGAAAAAACATAATTGCCTGCAGGTCTGTCTAAGCTAGATAGAGTATTGTCGCAATCCTCCTGTGTTTCGCTACACAGCACAAACAAAACTTGTTAAGGGTACTGAACCTGAGTACCATAGATGTCACTCAGTTTTCCATCTATGTTCCTTTCAGTCCATTTTATGTGATAATTGCATCCAGTGGTACTTGATTAATAATTGACGATGTGTTTACAACAAAGTAGCAAAAAATAAAGCCTCTGTAAAGATCCCATCTTTTTTTTGTGTGTCGCCATATTTCAGAGGGTCATATTTAAGTAACAACAAATTCAGAAATTTGTGGCAAATACTCAACAGTTAATGAAAAAAGCACATTTCTGTGCTCTCTACCATGACATTACAATCATCTACTGTACACATGAGGTTTATGAGGAAATGTGGTTAAATATTAACTGAATATCAGATTTTAAATATACACTAATATTTAGGCAGAATACAGTAAGTAGATGAATAAGTAGATGGGCAAACTATAATAGCTACTTGTGAATAAAATGAGGGAAAACAAGTTGCAAACATGAATACTATTTCCCATGTCAATGGGAGTTTGCAGGACATGTCTGTTTAACACAGATGAGGTTACAGAGGAGAAAGGATAGGCTACTGGCTGGTCACATGATGGTTGTGAGTTTTCAGGTAAGTCTCTGGTGCAGAGTTTAATCTGTCCACAGACACACCGCCTTAACAGTTACAACAGGTTTCTCTAAATCCCTTCAACCCCTGCCCCTGTCTACCAGACTCACCTGAGCTCATACATTATATGTATGTTATGCCAGAGGTCAAAGGTCAAAGGTCAAACCCTTCACTCAAATCAAACCAGCCCTCCTCCCGTTTTGAGAAGGGATTAGAGGGCTTTCCCCCATCCTGCTTCTCCTTTACTTCACACTCCTTCCTTCACCAGTACAAAAAAAAATCCCATGACCCAAAAAGCTTAGGTTCCCTGTCTGTTGATGGTCTTAAATGCATTGTGCTTGACAATGTGTCAACAGCAGTTTCTCAGCAGACGGGAGAAGAAGGGATGAAGCTTTGGCAGAAGCTGAGAACGAAGTCTGAAAAAACCGATGGAAATTAAACATAGATAACTGGTAATTAACATTCTTTTAAATTTGAGAAGACTCTCCGACACCCTGCTGGTTGACCCTCCTCAGCTGAGTTCCAGGCAGCCTGCTTTCAGTTCAAAAACCACAACAGAACATTGGTGCTGCCCGCCGAAAGATTAATTATAAAACTATGGCAGAAGTGAACAAGTGGCCAATTTGCAAAGACAAAGAGGCACTGAGTGTCCCGATCGCACGCACGCCGCGGCACAGAGATGTACGCACGCACGCCGCGGCACAGAGACGTACGCACGCCGCAGCACAGAGACGCACGCACGCCGCAGCACAGAGACGTACGCACGCACGACCGGAGAATTGCCAGCCTCCTTGTGTGTGCACACTGTCAGGAATCCCTCAGGCCTGTCACTGCGATCCTTGAGGAGAGATGTTATCAGAACAGCTCCTCAGACGCTCACACCCCGCCAAGCCTCTTATCTCCCCTGTGATAACAGTCCCGTCACTGCCAGAGGCCCACACAAAACCACACTCATCCTGCACTCGGCAGGTAAATCACCTCACAAAGTGAGGTAACCCGGCCTCAAGTGTCGGTTCTCTAAACTGAAAAGGTGGCGCACAGGTAAAACAATAGTCAGAAGTGTCATGAACTCCAAAGAGCAACACTTGCATGGATAGGATAAACAAAGTTGAAAAATGTAATTTATTGTCTTTTTCAAACATTGTGAAATTAAGCATTGTTAAATGTATTTATTATTCCTGCGTTTTTACCTTTTAAAGTACTCTCATTGACTGTGACTTAGGATATAAACAAACATAGCCCTTTCATTTGAGCTGAACTTGTTTAGAATGTTTTCAGATATTTATGAGGGGATACAGGTGTGTGGGGGGTTGGGGTTTTTTGTGGGTTTGAGAAGGGGGTGCTAACCGTTAAGAGAGCGGCAGCCATGCTTGCTGGTTTAATGGTGACCACGGTGCGATGAGCTTAATAATACAAATAAAATGGAGCAGCTCAGTGTGGAACTGGCCTGGCAGTGTGTGAATCTTAATGAGAAACATGTGGAGCTGCCCAGCCACACAGCCAGAGGAAACCCAATCCCTCTCCCTCTCTCCCCCCGATCGCTGCTCTCCCTCTCCCCCTCTCCCTCTCTCCCACTCCCCCCGATCACTGCTCTCCCAGTCTCTCCCGTCCCATGACGGTATTCCAGCTCTCTCATTCTTTCTCTTATAATCGTTCCCTTTCTCACAAACGGCTTTTTTTCTCACTCTTTTCAGCAAGTTTCCTCTTTTCATTCCCCTGCCCCCACCCCTGCTCCCTCAATTTCCCTCTCTGGCTCTTCTCACCATCTGTTTTTCTGTCTCACACTCTCCCTTCTTTACACCCCCCCACCCACCCCCCACCACTCTCATTTTCTTCTCCCTCTCTTTCCCTTCCCTCCTTTTCTCTGTCTTGCTCTGTTTGCCTCTCTATCTTTGCTGCTCACAAATAGCCCCTCCCTCTGATCTCTCTCTCTCTCTCTCTATCTCTCTTGTTCCTCCAGCTCACAAATCGAGACCAGCCGTTCCTTCTCACTGGCCTGGCATTCAGGCCTGCCGTGAGGCGGATGGCTAATTTTACTGGGCTGACCTCATTTTTCTATTGTATTAGAACAAGTGATTCAGTGTCAGAAGAAATGTACTGGCTTCATTTTTTTTTTTACCTGATGCATCCTAGCAATTTGCTATGGCCCCCTTGTTACAAGCAGAAGAATATACACGTATGCTGGGTCATGCAATGCAATATGCTCCAAAGGGCCGAGGGAATAAAGAGAGCATTCTCCACCCCTCAACCTCACAAACCCTCTATAGGGGTACACTTTCATGTTGCAAATTCTTCCTGTCTACCTGGATGTATTAACTTTTTGCTTCAGTGAGCCCTGTCTGAGTAATGTTTCACAGGTATTAAGGAGCTCTATCTCATGAGCCTCCTTAGAGATCTCAATACCTCTGGAGATTAATAAACAAAAATGAAAGAGCCCATGAACCCTTGTTTTAGGTCTCTGACACCTTAAAATGTAAATTGAACAACCAAAAAACTTACAAGTAGGTTCACTGGAAAAAAAATCAAGTCAATGGCACATGCTCAGAAGGTTTGTTATGAGGTTGATCCGGTCTCTGTGGTATGAGATTTACTAGTATCACTTTCATATGCCCTTATTTCTTTTTTTTCTCCATAGGAAATGCACATAATGGACCCACAAAATCAAGTTTATGACAGGTAAGAATGGACCCTCTTGGACAAGTTTACAATTTGGCGACGATTCTTTGTAAATACAGCACTCAGCCAATCGAAGCACAGCATGACACTAGAAAATGGGAGTTTCAAGCGTAATTCAGGCATGAACAGCCATAAAGGGGACTGATCGCCATCTGAAAATGAGCCCAAGACACAAAGACTTGAACCTCAGGTTTGGGGAAGGGACACTTTGCTGCTACAGAATCTTACAATTACAGTATGTGTCCAGAAGGAAGCTACCAACGGTGTGGAGAAGGAGAGATTGAATACACCACTGAGTCAGTTAATAGCGAGCTCAATAAACTCCATGCCCCTCAATCCTGGCACAATTTTCATTTAGAAGTACATATATAGTCATAATGAGCAGAGAAAAGAGAGATTTTTTTGGGAAAAATATAAACGTAGATTTTTTTTAACGACGGTAAACGACTATCAATTTAATTTATATCATCGGAGTTACTACATTCCTCACATATGAAGCTGAAGGCTCTGGAAGCTATTACCAAGGAGCAACAGAACGGGTTGAAATTATGCAAAGGAGCCAAAGGATCATGTGAGATGTGCTGCTTGTAGACAACCCTATTTACCAGTCGCACAAAAAAAGAAAGAAGGGAAAATTGGCTACTCTCCACTGAGATAGAATAATACCCAGGCTGTGAAAGGGGGAAAAACTCACGGAAAAATAGAGTAGACGGATTGCCATAGAGAGAAAAACAAAATGGCAGGTTATTTGCTCTTTCTCTGCATTATGAAAATAAAGGAATTAAGGGGTCTAGTCCAGAAAGAAATGACTCCTTTACCCTAGAAATACTGATCAGAAATTTTTACAAGAATCAAATAAGGACAGCTGTAGGGACCTCTTTCTACCATTCCGGTTTTATAACCGATAACATTCACATTCAACTCACACCTTGCCTCCTGTTCACCCATCTCCTCAAATTCCAGCCTGTCTGACACCCTTGCCAATAGATTAATATAATTAACAGCTAATTACAGGTTTAATGCTAATAAGGTCTTTCAACTCTAAAACAATACCCCTGGTTAACCTTTGTGAAAAATTCTGTTTTTTTTTTTCTTTTAGTACTGCCATGGTCATTAGGCAGAAATATTTTTCATTCACAACAAGGTTTTTGTGGGAATAGAGTATGCATGTTATTTCTAAATGCAAAAACACAAAGCCATTTGATCTTTGCTTTACCAATTTTCCTCATAAGCCCCACCAACCTAAAATATTTGAACAATTGTTTTGCCTTTATATGGATATCCTGTCACAAGTCCCTGTTGCATACGTCCTTTTTTATTCCATATTATATTACCATGTACAGAAGATTATTTTTAAATGCAGGGCAATATCCCAGATCATATGCATGCTCCATAGGTTAACCTTTAGTCAAATTCATTGACTAAATTGGGAATATAAAGGGGAACAGTGGTACAAGTCTATCAATATAAACAACATAGTGATACCCATGTATTGTTTTTCCTATGCAATTTCCTTTTTTTAGAAAGTGGTATAGTTTCCATTGTAAGGTTGACTGAATGACATGTCTGCAATATGGGTCTCAGCCTGTATAATGATGGGAGGATTATTGGGTTATTTTAGCACCATGGAAAAATTTAAGTCATGCCTACCTCTAGTGTCTCCTCAGTTGCCACTGCCCTGCGACTCTGTTGACAAGCAGGACTTAGCTCTTTTAAGTTCAGCCACAGCCAAGACCCTAGGCAGAGGGCTATGTGATGTGCTACTGAAAGCACTTTAAAATAGCCCTAGAGCTGCCTTTAATCCTACGATGATGAGCACAGCACTTTTAAAATGTCTGGAATCTTTGAAAGAATGCTCCTGCTCCCTCTACACACATTTACATTTGTGCGTGCATGTGTGTAGTGTGAATGTGAACCAAACAAAGCCTACACAATGACAAGAACTTTACAGCGTAGCCTAGTTTCTAGTTTGTATTAAGTCCAAATGTATAACTGTTCATTTTCCCATATCCTGATATCCTGACTCTGATTAAATGCTCCCAGCGACATCCAACTATCTTCCAATTTCAGTTATAACTGGCCCTGGTACTCGTGTCAAGTGTGCTGAATGTGTTTCCGTACGGAGCAGGTAAGAAAGGTAATTTAATGCTTGGTCAAGGAAAGCAACTGGACTGTTTAGTGTTAGGCCATTTGCTTTACAGCTTCCATTAAACCCTGGTAAGATCAAACACTACAACTGACACAGTTGACTGCGTTGTAACAGGGCACATGCAGAGGGCAGCCTCAAGCTCTGATGGAATTTAGGAGCCGCGAAATCATTCGTTCAAATTGACAAATAAAATGCTTGTAAATCTGCATTTGGCTATACATTCTTGCATAACGTTATTTTCGAATTTACTACGAACTGTCTCATCATCAACACCAACGGAAAATTTGACGATCACACATCAAAAGTCAACCCCTTCGGTGTTTGGCAATGGTGGTGCTGGTGGTCTTCTTACCCTTGTTTTTCCAAGTTTTTGTGGCCACGCCTCCGAGTTTTGAGAAAACACTTCTCGTTGGCTTTCCTTTGGATTGACACTATCCATATATGTACTTATTAGATGCTTAATGAATATTTGGACTCTCATTGGCCAGCAGGCATTTCTATGGCCCTACCCAGTTCGCTTTTTACACCCCTCCGGTTCAGGAGCGCGATGGATTGGGCTGCCTTTGAATGACAGCGCCTCGGAAGGGATGTGAATTTTTGTTTAATTTCCTGCAGCTACATCATCGCCCAGCAGCAGCAGTCGAGGAACTCCATTCTAAGTGAATGGATTGGCATGGGGAAAAGCGGACCTCAAAACCTGGCTAAGCGGAGGCTTTGGAACTCTATTTGTTTTATTATGGTATTACTTTCTCAGTTGCTCAGACCAGGTAAGGCTATATTTTTTTATACCCCTGCACATTTGCATGCAAAACACTTTAAGCTGTAACGGTAACAAAGTCTGGAAAAAGTTTGCTCCTCAGCGAGCTAGCTAACGTCAACGAATTAGCGAGGTGAGTGTGCGGCAACCTTCTTCGCCAAGTATTGAAATATCGCTAACGTTAAATCCTTTTTTTTTTTTTAAAAAGAAGATGTAACGTTATGTGTTGGGTATGTGGTTAGTTAGCGACTTTTACGCTATATTGGCAAACCAGCTCAAACTAATGGACAGCTAAGCTAGCCATCTAACATTATACGCTACAACACAAGTTATTAACAACGTTAACGTTCACTAAGTTGCTAGCTGAAAAGTAAAACTTGATGCGTGCACGCATTAATAAAACGAATGCATTGTGTTTTTTAAATGTTTTTCAGCTAGCGAGCAAAATATTAATACAAAGCGATGATTGGCTACCTATTTAGCATGCGATAATTTATCATGCTCTCTCACATTATCACAGCGAGTACTAGCTATCAGTTTGAGAAGATAAACTTTGGAATATTTCTTATGCCAACGTTCTAATTCTAAGTTATAATTCTAAATTCTAAGTTTTCCCAAACCTCGTGCCACTGTTGGAGCTGATTAAGAATATTTGTGAATAGATTGATCGTGTGTTATGAATCAAAACAAACGTATTTGAAATGTAAATATGCTAGCAATCTCGTAATTTGTCGCTAGATCGTTAACTAACATTAATGTCAGGGGTAGAGTTGCAGTTTATGCAAGGAAATTATACTTGCCTCGTCGGTTTTTCGTTTTTTTCAAGCATCTCATCAGTATGCTAGCTAAGTGATGGAAAACTTTGCACACACTCATAAGTAAAAAGATGTTCTAGTTTGAATTCTTGGGATGCTGTCCAACAATATGTCATTATGTGTAGGTAGCCGCGATGATGCTTTTAAATGTATGGAGTAACGTAGGCAATCCGGTTGAAGAATGTGTTACATTTGATAAGTCAATACACCATATGAATTCTGTAACTTAGTTGACCTGTATGGGATTGTAGGGTTTCTCCTTTGGGTCGCTCGTTCTCAATGTAGCTAACGTAAAAATTTTTTAAAGTTAAATCTTTGTGTTTTAGGTGCTAGAGTGTGGGATAATTGTGCTGCGCAGTCAAAGCTATGAAGGAATGGTTTTAATTGGTTGCATTGTTTTAGATTGTAAACATTTTGCTCTTGAACGTTCCAACTGGCTGCAAATGGTTACAGCCTGATCATGAGTGTTTTGGTGTTATACAGCTAATGTTTACATTGAGCTTTAAAACTGGCTTTGCCGTGCAGTTTTTTTTAAAGTGTGCTTGGTAAGAACTACACGTAGTTCACGTAGTTCTTATTGATTATTGTTGATTTAGTCTGTACGTTTTGTATAAAATAGTTACAAAAAATAGTTTTTTTTTTCTGGAACATTAATCTAATAAGTTTTCACTGTTGGCTCTGGACCTCCCTGCAAGTTAAGTAGTGATGTTACCACTCATTCAGGTCTTTGGTTAACCGCTAATTAGTGTAATTCGTTTTATTGTTATCATATAAAGGCCATATGTTCACGAACAGTACATATTTTTACATTCATTTACGATTTCTCTAAAACCCAGATTAATGCCAGCAGTAATAAACTTTCTCCATTAGGGGTCGGTGTTTTCTTTTTTTGACACAAAGGAATCGGAGGGGAGGAGTAAGATAATAGTTTTTCAAGTGAGGTAGCAAGTGCTGTCTCTAGAATTCCATTGCTGCAGGCTAACATGCTAATGCTTTGACTTGGGCTGGCCTTTGTCCGAGGAAGTTGCCTAAAGTCATACACCTGTCCCAGTCAGTGGGTCTCATCTCTCCAATCTTATCAGACTGTATGTTGTTAATATTAACCAGATTCCCATTTCTGATGTTATTTGTTCAACTGGTCACAGCACTATTGGGGTTATTTAGGGTAATCCAGTACTACTTGTAGGGGGTGCTGGCAGTTTGGATAGTGATAGGCAGAGCCAAGCCAGAATCCACATGCTTAAAGACAAGAAAATATGCAATAGGTCTGATAACTCCTAGTTTTTATGTAGCAAAGTGAGTTGTGGTTTGGTCCATTTTAACAGGTATAGACCATCAAGAGAAGAATGTAAAAATCAGCAAAAATGTAGTGCATTTTCAGCGTGTTCCTTTATTTCACTTATGGTGAGACCACAGGACTAGTATTTTCAGTGTCATTCTGTTGAAGTAAATGCTTGTAATGCACACCAGTTTGACTATAGCTTTTTAAGCGATTTGTTTAAACGTAAAGAAAAAATAAATAAATAAAAGTAATCCTCATTTGACGAGGGCTGAATTGAACAAATGGGTTGCTAATCGTAAATTTACATCCATAAATGATACCTGTGATGGCTCAAACGAGCAGACTATTGCCAAACTGCACTTGAATGCTAATTTTGTATGATTTTATTGTTGCTAAGTGGAATTGGAGTACAGCAGTAGCAAGCAATAAAAACAAAGTGGCTTTTTGAAATGTAGCCTACCTGAAATGAAAATGTGCAGCATCATTTTGCATCATCCAGGTTGTTTCTTTAGTTTTCAAACGGACCTCTGAATGTTGTGAATATACACACACACACACTATAATACACACACAAACTCCATATCTACTCCATATCTGGCAACAGAGTGATGGTTTGGGGCTCGTTTGATCGCTCAGACCCTTGATAACTTACAGCCATTTAGCCAGCCATGTGTTCCATACTGTACCAGTGTAATTTACAGCTGAATCTAGTCTCACCCCCCAATTTCCATAGAGATCCATTCAAATGCAGAGAGGTTATAGTATCGCTTGTAACAGTACCTGAAAATAAGATATCAACAGTTTTTTTGATGTTGATGGTCACAGACTTCAGGAAGTAACAGCATGTAAAGGATATGCGACCAAATATGAAATATGATACTTTAAAAATACGTTAAAGGAAAGGGTATGAATACTTATGTAAATGAGAAATTTTAGTTTTTTATTTTTAATAAATTTGCCAAAATCTCAAAAAAACGTTTTTCACATTGTCATTATGGGGTGTTGTGTGTAGAATTTTGAGGGAAAAAATGAATTTAATCAATTTTGGAATAAGGCTGTAACAGAACAAAATGTGGAAAAAGTGAAGCGCTGTGAATACTTTCCGGATGCACTGTATGTAGCAGTTACTGTGGAGCTGAGTGAGGTGTGTAGCAGTTATTACGGAGCTGTGAGGTGTGTAGCAGTTACTGTGGAGCTATGTGAGGTGTGTAGCAGTTATTGTGGAGCTAAGTGAGGTATGCACTGTGTAGCAGTTATTGTGGAGCTGTGTGAGGTGTTTAGCAGTTATTATGGAGCTGTGAGGTGTGTAGCAGTTACTGTGGAGCTATGTGAGGTGTGTAGTTATTGTGGAGCTGTGTTAAGTTTGTACCCTGTGTAGCAGTTATTGTGCAGCTGAGTGAGGTGTGTAACGGTTATTTCTTTCCCCTCTGTCCAGCATGTTGCCAGCAGTGCAGAATTCAGCGTTGCAACACCGAATACGTGGCCCTTACCTCGCCTTCTAGTGGCCTGCAGGACGATGCCCCGGCCGACGTGGACTACTGCATCGCGCTGCGGGCCTACTCCCTCTGCACCCGCCGAATGGCGCGCATTTGCCGTGGCGACCTGGTCTACCACTCGGCGGTGTTCCGCATCAAGGAGCTCTTCACACAGCACAACTGCTCCAGCGACGGGCCCACGTCCTCCGCCAAGGCAGCCAGCACGTCGCGGCCCACCGTGCCCGAGCTGTGCGACTACGAGAGCCGGGTGCCGGCCACCGGCTCGCACAAGAAGTACGCCCACTGCGGGCTGTTCGGCGACCCCCACCTGCGGACGTTCCGCGACGAGTTCCAGACCTGCAAGGTGGAGGGTGCCTGGCCCCTCATCGACAACCACTACCTGTCGGTCCAGGTGACCAACGTGCCTGTGGTCCTGGGCTCCAGCGCCACCGCCACCAGCAAGGTACGTCATGTGACTCTGTGACATCGTTTGCAATCGCATTTGCCGTTTAGCAGACGTTCTTGTCCGGCAACTTACACAGTCAGCTCACATCTATTTCTGCTATTAATTTCTATACTATTAATTTAGACACCGAGCATTTATTGGAACAACTCGGCTTGAATACCTTGCTCAAGGTTTCAGTGGCTGGTTATAGTATCGCTTGTAAGAGACTTATTTTTCCATAGAATTCAATAGGAAAATGAGTCAGGAGATACAACCCTTAAAGTGATCCATCCATATCTACTGCATATCTGGCAGCAGAGTGATGGTTTGAGGCTCGTTTTATACCTCAGACCCTTGATGACTTAGATGTTCCATACTATTCCTGTGTAAGTTACAGCTTAATCTAGTCCCACCCCCCAATTCCCATCGAGATCCATTCAAATGCAGAGAGGTTATATTATCGCTTATAAGAGTACCTTAAAATAAGATGTCAAGAGGCTTTTCATGTTGTTGGGTCACAGACATCAGGAAGTGATGGCATGCAAAGGATATGCAACCAAATATTAAATATGATGACTTAAGTTTATGTTAATTTGTCCAATTACTTTTGGTGCCCTAAAATGGGGGGGCTATGTGTACAACTGCTACACGGTTCACCTGATATGGATGCAAAAACCCTCAAATTAAAGCTGAAAGTCTGCACTGTAACCTCATAGTCACTGTTCCATTTCAAATCCAATGTGCTGGAGTACAGAGTCAAAACAACAACAAAAAAAATGTGTCACTGTCCTAACACTTTTGGAGTGCACTGTAAAGGGCTGGGGGGGAGGGGGTGCACCTCATCCCTACTACACACACCAGGCTCCTACATTGTGTCTGCAAGACAAGTTGATCATTTCACCATCGTAGCCATTGCTTTCATTCCAGGCTCGATTGAATACATGACATGGCGAAGGTGGTATAAGTATGACATCACTAAATGTGCAATGTCAGAAACATTGTTTCTTACCTGTTTAATTGTGGTGGGCTCTCTGTGAGCTTGGTCTTATAGAAACATTTGTTTCATGCCTGTTTAATTGTGGTGGGCTCTCTGTGAGCTTGGTCTTATAGAAACATTTGTTTCTTGCCCGTTTAATTGTGGTGGGCTCTCTGTGAGCTAGGTCTTATAGAAACATTGTTTCTTACCTGTTTAATTGTGGTGGGCTCTCTGTGAGCTAGGTCTTATAGAAACATTGTTTCTTACCCGTTTAATTGTGCTGGGCTCTCTGTGAGCTAGGTCTTATAGAAACATTGTTTCTTACCTGTTTAATTGTGGTGGGCTCTCTGTGAGCTAGGTCTTATAGAAACATTGTTTCTTTCCTGTTTAATTGTGGTGGGCAGGTGGGGTCTCTGTGAGCTAGGTCTTATAGAAACATTGTTTCTTTCCTGTTTGATTGTGGTGGGCTCTCTGTGAGCTAGGTCTTATGGGTGATAATAATGGAGGGTTTGAGTGTAGTGCTGTGGTTAATGACTGGCCAGTAAGTTGTCCTGATGAATGCTGAACTAAGACGTTCTCCTGAAACCTGTTGTTGTTTTGAGCAATTTGTCATGTAGGCTACATTGCAGCGCTGAGAATGTTTCTCTCTAGAACTTGTCTTGGAAGAGCAGTATTGTATAATTGTATGATTACTGACTGTGCCACTATTCTTGGCTTAATCGTGGCAAAGGTCCACCTGTAAAGGTGAAAATATTAGCTGTAATAATTTTTCACATTAACTGGGAATATGACAGAAATGCTTGACTGTGTAAAAGCCAGCGACTGCAGCACCTAACACTCTTGTTAGTAATAGCCTACCCATTATCTATTTTTATCACTTGTAATTATTGTTATTTCTTAATGAAGTCTGTGTTTTTGAGGATTCGCTTTGAATCTCACGTTCCGGTGTTTGTATAAACGGCAGTTTATTGCGGTCGGTGCGCGTGTATTACCTTTTCACCAAGTTTTACTTCTCCTAAGGTTTTTCCAAAATCCGCAAACTGTATTTTCTAGCAAAGGCATTATATAAGACTTTCTGAAAGAACACTGACCGCTTTGTGTGAAAACACGGTGTGTTCCAAGACTGGGGCTATGCTCATTGGCAAGTGAATGACCCAAGTAATGCACCTTTATACATAGCATTGCGATTGCATAATGGTTTGACAGGTTTCAGGTTTTGAAAGACATTATTTTAGTCAGGATTTTATGTAAAAGCTTGTGAACAGAACAGTGTTCAAAGACAATTTTTAAACATGTTGAACATCATAAAATACAAATTGAATTCATTTCTAATGTGAGAAATAAGCCCCCAGTGGGAACATAAGTGGCTTGAATCGTATTTCGTTTCATTCGTTTTTGCATGCTCTCCTCTTCGCATTGTGTGAAGTAGACTAGCTGTAGACTTGAATATGTATTCAAGGTGCCATGGTTAAGTGCTGAATCTCTTGCCTAACCGAATAGCTGTTGATGCTTTTTGAGTGCAGTGATGAGCAGGCTTATCTGAATTAAAGCTCTGAGCACCGTTACAGAAGTATACATGAAGGTCCGAAGGAATGGAATGAAGTACACTTAAATATTGTAAAGATATTATAACCGTTTTAAGCCAGGACGGAACTGGCGCTATTGAAACCGCAGGCTTATAGATGGTCTCAGAAATGAGAGTATTAGACTGAAGTCGAGTGATGTGCTAAACGCTCCCCCTAGTGGCACAATTTAACTGTGAAAAGGTTTGGAAAGATGAAAAAAAGGTCAGGGCCTGAATAGTTAGTTTCTAGTTTGGCACGAAGTAACTCAGATTATCCGAATCTTACCATTAAATGCTAAGCCTACCCTTTTAAAAAAGTTTTAAAGTTCTAAGGAATCGTAATCTTTGTGATTCATGGAGTTTATGAATCAGAAGGTTGAGCAAGCTGACTTGTCAAGTCAAAATAATTCATCATTAACACTGAATCATCGTTTTGTGAATTGAAATGTCGGTCTGACCTTAAATTTTGACCCCCCTAAAACAGATTCCCCCATTTTAAACCGGGTATGAATGATGGAATCAGCTATTAAAATGCGTCGATACCACCCATTGTATGTATTTCTGTGTAATGGTTCCTATATTGAATTCTGTTGGTTGTTGTAATGTTCATTCACCTGACTTGACTGGCCTGACGTCTTTGGAAAAAGAACGTAAGTGCATGCTCCAGATAGTTTGTTCGGTGTTAGATAGCAACTGTACAGGCACAAAGTATTTACACCGTCCTTACCCCGGACACTTGGATATTGTGATTGTGGGAAGCTCGTAACTCTATAAATGGTCACCAAGCCCCTCTCATCCTCCCACACAATAACAGGAATAAAGACCAATGCATATTGATTGTACTGCATGCATTTCTGTGATTTCAGTTCAGGCCCTGAAACTGAACTTAAGTCACACCTCTCCACTCTCCATTTAAAACCCTTTATAAAGCAAAGTTGATTGGCTAAAAGAGAGTATAAAGCTCTGTCGGCCAAGGCCCATTTTATTTCCCATTGCATCATTTTAAATATGGTAAAATGGGTGTGAGGTGGCTTTTCCAGTACCCTACTGCCTCACTGTGGTGAAAACTGGTACAACATTTTCTATTGTCTGTTCGTCTGCATTCCAACAAGGGCCCTTACAAGGGTACAAGGGTGAATGTTAGAACATAAGTAAATCAAATTGAGCTTATTTCACCCATGATGTAAATTAATCATTAGTACACAGGAATTTACTTGGCATGACATGCAAACTCTTGTCAAGTAGCCTGTTATCTTCAACAAATGTTAGAATGGAGGTCATGAAAAACAATTGGTATATTATCCATATTTTATCCCTTTTTTTTGTTTTACTTTAACGCTTGTTGAAAGTTCTGTACTGTCAATGTTTCATAGCTCAGCAACTATTAAATAAGGTTCAAAACCACACATGACTAAACCATAATGCTACTTTGGTATATGTTGTTCCTGAAAATCCAAGATTATTTGCAATTGCAATATTTAGGGAATTTGCTTTTGGAAATTGTGAGTTGTGATACGTTCGTCCTTTTTTCCCCCAGATAGAATGAATCCATTTTTTGGACTGCTTTGTTTGACTTCTATGCAATCACAAGCTTTCACTTCCACAACTGAGAGGATGGACACTGTTCACCACACCAGTAAACACATTGATACAATGCGTCTAACTGAGAAAGAAGAGGCCTGGAAATCAGTTGCATGTTAGCAGCAGATGGAGATAGTCCCTGTTTGATAGAATGTAATTTTTTGTGTGTGCAATGCTTGCTACTTGCGTATATACAGTCAAGCCGGAAAGTCTCCCCACCCCTTTCACCTTCTCCACGTTTTATTACGTTACAGACTTATACTACAATAGATTGAGTTCATTTTTTGCCTCAAACATCTACACACAATAGCCAATAATGACGAAGTGAAAACAGGTTTTTAGAAAATATGCAATTGTATTTTACTGACAAAAATAGGTTATTTAGGGGTTACATATCTGTACACACCCTTAGCCTAATACTTGGTTGCTGCACCTTTGGCAGCGATTACAGCTTCAAGGCATCTTGGGAAAGAAGCTACGAGCTTGGCACACTTGTTTCTGGACATTTTTGCCCATTCCTCTTGGCATATCCTTGCAAGCTCCGTCAGGTTGGATGGGGAGCGTCGGTACACAGCCATTTTCAGCTCTTTCCACAGATGTTCAATTGGATTCAGGTCTGGGCTCTGGCTGGGCCACTCAAGGACATGCACAGACTTTCTCCGAAGCCACTCCTTTGTTCTCTTGGCTGTGTGCTTCGGGCCACATCATGATGCTGCCACCGCCATGCTTCACTGTAGGGATGGTATTAGCCAGGTGATGAGCGGTGCCTGGTTTCCTCCAGACGTGACGCTTGGTATTCAGGCCAAAAAGTTCCATTTTGGTTTCATCAGACCAGAGAATCTTGATTCTCATGGTTTGAGAGTCCTTTAGGTGCCTTTTGGCAAACTCCAAGCGGGCTGTGATGTGCCTTTTACTAAGGAGGGGCTTCCGTCTGGCCACTACCATAAAGGCTTGATTGGTGGAGTGCTGCCTGGATGGTTGATCTTCTGAAAGGTTCTCCCATCTCCACAAGTATACGCTGGAGCTCTGTCAGAGTGACCCTCGGGTTCCTGCTCACCTCCCTAGCCAAGGCCCGTCTTCCCCGATTGCTCAGTTTGGCCGGGCGGCCAGGTCTAGGAAGATTCTTGGTGGTTCCAAACTTCTTCCATTTACGAATGATGGTGGCCACTGTGCTCTTTGGGACCAGTAAAGCTGCAGAGATTTTTCCGTACCCTTCTCCAGATCTATGCCTTGACACAATCCTGTTTCTGAGGTCTGCAGATAATTCCTTTGACCCCATGGCTTGGAGTTTGCTCTGACATGCACTGTCAACTGTGGGACCTTATATAGGCAGGTGTTGGCAATCCCCAATCATGTCCAATCAATTGAATGCATCACAGGTGGACTCCAATTAAGTTGTAGAAACATCTCAAGCAGTATCAGTGGAAACAAAATGCACCTCAGCTCACTTTTGGGTGTGATATCAAAGGGTGTGCACACTTGTGTACATATGATATTTTACATTTTGATTTTTTATAAATTAGCACAAATGTCTAAACTTTGTCATTATGGGCTATTTTGTGTAGAATTTTGAGACAAAAAATGAACTCAATCTATTGTAGAATATGTCTGTAACGTAATAAAACGTGGAGAAGGTGAAAGGGGTGGGGAGACGGTGAAAGGGGTGGGGAGACTTTCCGGCTTGACTGTAAGTACACACATGAAGAACTTTTGCACTCTTGACAGCTGATAGCAGGAGAGAATGTTCAGGAATAAAGCCAAATACTAGTGCCCCAGAGGGGTGTGAAAATGAGTATTCCTTGATTACTCAGGGAAATAAATCAGATCCGATTAACTGGAGCTTCCCTGAAACTCCCCTCTAACACTGCTTTTCTGCTCCCTCAGATCACGGTGATCTTTAAGGCGTTCCGCGGCTGCACGGAGCAGAAGGTGTACCAGGCCACCACCGAGGACCTTCCGTCGGCCTTCCAGGACGGGACGCGGAGCGGCGGGGAGGGGGGCAGCCTGTGGATCGCTGAGCGGGGCGGGGCAGGGGGCCGGCAGGTGAGGATCCAGGCCCACTACATCGGGACGTCCATCATCATCCGGCGGGTGGGCCGCTACCTCACCTTCGCCATCCGCACCCCCGAGGACTTGCTGGACTCGGCCGAGGAGAGCGGGGGGCTGCAGCTCTGCCTGCACGGCTGCCCCCGCAGCGAGCTCATCAAGGAGCACACGCTCGGCCGCCAGAGCCTCCTCCCCGCGGACCTGGGCCCCGCCCCCGCCCCCCGCCAGGCCTACACCGTGGAGCGCGCCACGGCCAAGTGCCGGGAGACCCTGCAGGTGGAGGACGTCTACTTCCAGTCGTGCGTCTTTGACCTGCTCACCACGGGGGACCCAGAGTTCTCCATGGCCGCCTTCGGGGCCCTGGAGGACCTGAAGGCCCTGCCGCCCAGCAGACTCAAGCAGAACTCGCCCAGGACTCCCCCGCAAGTGCACGGCGGCGCGCCTGGCTCCGCCCCCTCCCTGCTCACTCTACTGGCGCTGGTTCTGTTGCTTTTGTAAAGAAAAAAAACGTAAAAACTATAATAATAAATGGCAAAAAAAGAGTGAGAAGGCGATTCCAGCTTGAGGAAGGAGTACTCTGAAAATCCATAGACTCTGCTTTAAAGACTGCAGTCTCTCGTTGCTTCACCACAGTAAGGAGACTAAGGGAATCTGACCAGAAGGCTTCCTCACAGCGAGGCTCTCTCCCCTACATTTGCGGACACAGACCCATCTCCACAACCCAAACTCAAATCGACTCTGTTAACGGCTCGTCGCCTTCCTTTTGCTCGTGCTATTTGTACCGTTGAGAGCCTTTGTGTGCTGGACAAAGGCCGATTGACACTAATGCATGACTCTTTAAAAATGTGAAACTGCAAATGACTTGGCTTTCTGGGTGAGGTGTGAAGGCAGCTAACTAACGAAGAGACTTCAACATTTCAGAAGTTCAAAATGTAATGGGTCTAGTCGCAAAAACACAATTTAAAATTAGAGTTCAAAAGGTGGAGTGGGCACATTATGGATGGTACTGTCCTTTTTGAATACTGATTAATACTGTCAGTACTGACCAGAATTCACCTGAATTTGCCTTGAGTAATTATCACTCTGAAATGTCTGTTTTTGATTGAATAACTGGTATTGTGGCATTCACTAATGTATGTATATTCTTATACGGCATCCAACAACTACATGAGAATACTACCTATTCATATAGCCTATATTTTACGTCTTGTCAGTACTTTGCGATCAGGATCAAGGATGGTCTACAGAATTATCTCTCTTATAAAACAAAACACTTCTTCTTCAAGCTGATCTTCTTCCAGCATTATTTTTAAGGTAAAAAAAAACAAAAACAAAACAAATCCTCTATATAATAATATATTAAAAGAGTGTATATATGTGTTTTATAAAGTGTACATTTGCCTGTATATAGTTGTTTTAACTCTTATTTGTTGTACACCTGTGTGTTTTGCAGTTAATTGTTTTGCATATTTGTAAGAGGACAAAAAAGTGAACTAATACGTGTTGCCATATAACCTTTGTTCTTTTTTTCAATATTAAAAGAGTTCGACATGTACATCCTGTTATTTGTTTTACAAAGCCGTGAAAAGCACCTATATTAGCGAGGCAGTGGTTGGACCTGCACTTGTGACAAAATACGGCATCTGAATGCTATTCTATTTGCACTTCATCCTTCTTGAAATATGACTTGAACAATTGTGGCCCCCCGATGAGCAGCCATTCCTCTGAGCAGGACTGTGCTTTAACGGTCAGTAAAGCGCCATGAAATACACGCTCGCAAAAAATCCTCCTCATTCATAATGTTGGTGCGACCCTCTCTGCAGACCTTGCCCAGAAATGGACTTTGTTCTATATTGATTGCTGTTTCCCATGAGGACTCTGAACACAATGTGGGAGATGATGCAAGATGTGGAAACATTTACTGCCTCAGACAGTGTAGAGCCGGCATATCCACACGCAGTGTCGTGTGCATTCTTGTGCCGCTATGCAATTGGCGAGCAATTGATTCATTACTCCTTACTCCTTTGAATGAGGATATATCTGCAAATGGGGAGGTTTAATTTCCCCAAAGCTCCATAAAGACCATGAAATGTTAGACATGAACGTTCTGCACATATATAAATAATTAACTCCAGCGATTCATGCGATGCCTCAAGTTCATTTTGGGACATATAGCTTTGTGCAGTGAGTTATGTCACGCTTGGAGGTTGCGGCAATCCGCAGAATGCGTGACATCACGTGGGAATGAGTAAACGACTTGGGGAGAGCCATAATAAAGGCGGCGACAAAGTTGAAATGCAACTGAAGAACTCTGCATAGTTAATCCGTGCCAGCGACTGAGCAGATTTATGGAGCGCAGAAACATTTCCCGGGATTGACAGGCAGCGGGAAAATTGATAGCTTTCCATCTACATAAATTTCTCCCAAGCGTTCCGTTTTAGAATGTCCATATTCTGACGGTTGCTTTTGCACATAATTGAAAGACATCCAACCGAGTAGCTAATGCCTGTTTGTTTTAGTTTACAAATACTGAATGTATCATTTCCAGGCATGCAGAAATAGAGAAGGCTGTATTCTTAGAATTATGGATTATTTTAATTGCTCTTCATATTTTTGTTTTGTTAAATCAACTGGTGAGTTGTGCAAATGGTCGCTTACATTTTTTGCAAGAAATATAAGTTTGATTTAATGGATAAAAATGGTGGCAGTATTTTAGAAGACAACACAACACTAATGCGTTGTGATTTAGTGATTTGAATGTTGTCCATTACATCGCTAGGTAAACCTGCTGTTATGTATGGACAGCAAACTCAGTTCACTGCAGAACTCAACGTCCATCTGTCAATACTGCGAATTAACACCTAACGAGGCCTACAGTAAGACCATTGTGTTTATATCCAGGTGAATACAATTATACATTATATAGGCTAAATGACCTTAATAAACATGTAACAACCTACTAACGTTCATATTTTAATGTAATGTCAAATTATGTTAAAATTACTCATAAACTTGCATAATTTTTGTGCTGCTGAAGTTTGGATTTAGCCATTTATTTTTTTCTCCCAAAAAATAAATGAAAGTGATCGTACACACACACGTGCATCCCCAGCACCTGGTTTTGTCTAGCACGTTAAAAGCCTGTAGAACATTTGTGGAGTTTTTTTCGCATACCCGAAATGGAACGGGTTGCTCTGGGAGTGTTCCGAGGTGTCATGGGTTGCATCACCTGCTCTTCTCATTAGTCCTCCATACCGCCGCTGGCTTCCTCAGTATTCCGGTGATAACAGCTCCTATCTGGAGCAGCTGTCTGCGCAGCAGCAGGGGGTGTCTACGCAGAAAGGCGCTGTGCAAATGTTAGCTCACTCCACCCGCGGGTGGAGAGCTTCAAATGAAATCTGGCCTACGGTTAACAATATTTTAAAAACACCAATAAAGTCCAGACAGCATAGCGGAAATACGCAATATATAAGCCACGCACCTTCGGTGAGTTGGCATATGCTGGCTTTTGTTTATTTATATATTTCTCTGTGTTTATTTTGCAATGTAAGCCTTTTTAACACCCCCATTCTCTTCCCTTGGCTCTCCTTAATGCGGAAGACATTCCCGTGATCCCGGCTATACCGTGGGTGACAGGAAGGAGTGATGAAACGTGTCACGGCTTTATCCGCATTTATCATTATATCTTAGCATATGCCGGGGCTCCTAAATCATATGTTCTTGTGGGGGAGTGTGCTTCATCTCCGTTATTTCTTTAATATCATCGGAGGAGGGGAAAGAAAGGGAGGCTATTGCACAAAGGTGGTAAAACCTGACACAAGCAATCTTGTCTTTGGCAGCGGCACAGGCAGACCCGCTAGTTAACACGCTGACGGGGATACGGCTTCAATTGGAGTTTTAATGGTTCCCTTTCTCTTTGGCCTTTCTTGGTTTTATGGCATTTGTCAAAGCTCCCAGTTCCCTTGCTCCTGGTTTTAGCTGTTATCGTTTTTCATTCCGTATCAAAAGGCATTCTGGCACTATGGTCTTTTACCTCATTCTAGGGTAGGCTACACTCTCAGAAAATAAAATCTATGGAAAAGTGCCTAAAAAGGTACGAACGCTTGTCACTGGGGTGGTACCCTATAGGTACAAAAATTGTATACCGGTAGCAATACACAATTAATTTGTACCTTTTTTGCTTGTAAAGGGTAGCCTACTTACTAGTACCCAAATAGGACATTATTGTACTTTGTGTACATTTGGAAAATTTGTTCCTTAAAGAACCAAAATGTACCTCCACTCTACCTTTATTTCTGAGAGTGATAGGAGACTCCTGTTTGCCTAGCCATGCATTTATGTACAAGCACAAATGCAAAAGAGGTAGGGTCTTGCGCACGTTGTTTCTGGGTGCTGCAGAATAGCAATGTGGTAAAAGTTATTGGAACAGAGGTTGGAATGAGGTTTGCACAGAATTAAGGCGGTGTCTCTCGAATGGACAAACTCCAGCAAGCCAGGCTCATTAATGACCCTGAAGAGCAAACTGTAGTGCATTTGGGTTTTATTTGGTTTCCTTGATGCAGCGACATTTCACTCACCTAAAATGGATTTAATAAAGAGCAAGAGGAACAGAGGCCTCCAGATGAACCCTTTTATTGCACTGGTTTCTCTCTTTTTTCTCTTTTAGGAGCAACAGCAAAGATCTCGCTGCAAACCAATCAGTCAGCTACACAGCATTTGCATAATTTTATTGCATTTGCATTTTAATTGTGTGCTTTACTTGGTAACAGTAAGTTGGTGTCAGTAAAGAGCTGCTTCCAGTGAAGTACCAGACGAAGATTTTTGTTTTCTGCTCACAATACACAGCCACCTGCTCTTCACTTCTCTCTGATAAACAAGGACAATTACTTTGCTAATGAATAAAAAAACCTCCACAGGATTGATTGATACTTGGCGATGGAGGGATTAATTTAAAATTAATAGAGCGGTTGGCAAGATAAATATATGACGCTGTGTGTGTCCCCAGCTTGATTGATAAGTAGCTAGTTGGATGGCTGTCTCGGTATACAGTCAGTTTCCATAGATTAAAATGATTTTGTTCTCATGGAGATTGAGTGGTTTCCAGATACAGGTCAGGAGTTAAGGGGCTCCAGAGTTATTGCTGTAATAACCACCAGGCCAACCTTTCTGATGCACACTCTGTAGGCTTAGACTTTAATACAAACTTCGACAGCCGGGGAATATTAAAAACCCTAGAACTCAAGTAACATTTCAAAACTTACTTAGAAAAAAACTTTTTCTGGGGATTTTGGTATTACGCTGAACAGAACAAACTATTATGAGGTTTTAATTTTCTTTTAATTGATCCAGGATGGATTTTGAGACATTAAGTTAATGAGGGCAATGCCCATTCTAGTCAGACCTTTTGCAGGGAAGAGGATAGCTGTGGCTGGAGCTGAAACACGTAAACTGCCAACACTAAAAGTGCTGTATATTACATCAATACCATAATGGTTTATATAATGCACTTCCATGGCCTCATTTTTTTCATAAATATATGGATCACCTTTTACTGCACAAAGTGAGAAATTAATATTAGCTGCAATGGTGTGTTTTACACACTTTGCTTAGTCGCCATTAGTCCTTCAGCCCAGTAGTGACTACCAACTTATAAATCACTGTTGCAACTGCTCAGTTTAATTGAACATGTCTTCTGCAACATGTCCAGCACTTAATTTGTGCTAATGTAAAACAGGAAATTGATCAAACTGTTTGGGAAAAGAAAAATAATCAAGCAGTAGCATTATGTACAATCTGATATTTCAGTGACATCCAGCCATCCAGATAGCCTCTTGACTGATACTAACACACCCATAGTGTTGTTCTTCGGAGATCCTAGACTGTGATACTTCATTCACGGTCCTATCATTCTTATATGGGAAATGCTGAACCTGTTTATATGTTACAGTGAATGGAGCTTCCTAACCCTGGAAGTTCTGTTACTCAGTAGAGTCATTCAAATATATTCCAAACTAGTTTTCACTTAAAAAAAACTAGTTAAGTATCCATATTAATTTGTCTCAACAAATTTCCATTTCCATTTTGGGGAAAAATTGTGTTTAATTAGCCTACCTTCACCTTCTGGTGTCTATAGCGTTGTAGTGATGATGTTCGAAATTTGCTGGAATGAATCTACTGAGTAATAATGGACAAAAGTTCTGAGGTGAGGAAGCTCAATTCACCATAAACCGTCTCAATGTCTCACTATCACAATGGCTTTCCTGTGATAATGGAAATATTTGGCTCTTCAGAATCTGTTGTTCTATCTATTTTACTAACACATATAATGTCAGTATTGTGAATGACATGGTTGCTGTATTTATTCAGTAGCCTATAACCTGACTAAACATTTTTATTGTTGAACATCTTTCCATAGATTTGAGGGGGCAGTTTTAATGGAAATGTGTGCTTTATTCCTTAAAAAATGTAATTGTATGTACGTTTCTACATACCCAGGCCAGAGTGCTGTCTGTCCATCCAAGTAGTTTTACTGAGAGCTCACTATGAACTCACTGCAGCTCACCCTGATATCACCCTTAAGTTTGTGGCGATCAAAGTACCAAAAACGTACATTCGAAAAAAATCAACAGCAGCGTCAAATATACTAATGACACGGTTACTCTCGAACATCCACAGACCTTGTTGAGCATGTTTTTTTCGAAAACGACTTTCTACCGAAGTACACCAAATGTGTAGCTGTATCTGCGCAAAGTCTCAAAGCAGTGCGTGCAGTGGCGTTTCTAGACTCTGGGGGGCCCCAGGCAAAGAAGACCATTGAGGCCCTCCCTCCCCACACACACGCCCCATCAGCCCCCATAAAAATGCATTCGGTCAATTGTGCCATTCAAAAATAATCATCTATTAAAAAATAATAAATAACAGTAGTACAAAAGAAGGAGCAACAGGAACATCAAATAAAACTAAACATTTCTCCCCTCTTGTCCTGTTTCTCATGTTTTCTTGAGGTTTATTTTTAGGGTCTTCTTTCATTTTTATCAAAGTTATATCATCAAGCTTGTAAGCCCCAAAGTGCCTGAGCGTTATCTCAAATGGGCTTTGGCATTTCACATTTATGGAAGTCAAAAGCAGTCATAATTCAATTGAAATAGAAAATGTGAAAATGAAAATGCAATATCACATTTGCAATTTCGTTTCCGATATATGTTCACATCATTCCGGTCAAAATGAAAATGAAAATTCAATAATCCAATTTTCATTTTCATTTTCGTGTGGAGAACGCATCATTACGGTCAAAATTAAAATTAAAAGTCAAAGTCCATTTGACATTTCTTTTTCTATGTACTCCCAGGTGTAACCCAGTCATATTTAAAATTAAATTGCTAGTTAACTTTTACAAATGTTTTGTAAGCTAACGCTAGCTAAACTCATTGACCTAATCGCTGGATAGTTAGCTAGTGCTAGCCAGCTATCGATAACATACACTGCCCGGCCAAAAAAAAAGTCGCACACTCTAATATTTCGTTGGACCGCCTTTAGCTTTGATTACGGCGCGCATTTGTTGTGGCATTGTTTCGACAACCTTATGCAATGTCACAACATTTATTTCCATCTAGAGTAGCATAAGTTTTTGGCTGAGATCTTGTATTGATGATGGGAGAGTCGAACCACTCCGTAAAGTGTTCTCCAGCACATCCCAAAGACTTTCAAAGGTCAGGAATCTGGTGGCTAATTCATGTGTGAAAATGATTCCTCATGCTCCCTGAACCACTCTTTCACAATTTAAGCCCGATGAATCTTGTCAGTCATCCTGGCATATGCCCATTGATGGGATAACCTGGTCATTCAGTACATTCAGGTACTTCGCTGACTTCATTTTATTGCTGCATAATGTTGCTGAGCCTAGACCTGACCAACTGAAGCAACCCCAGATCATAACACTGCCTCCAGAGGCTTGTACAGTGGGCACTATGCATGACGGGTGCAATGGCGACTTTATTTTTGGCCGGGCAGTGTATGTAATAGTTTGCTAGTAGGTTGCATATCACTCA
The DNA here is from genome assembly GCA_029718625.1 of Synaphobranchus kaupii. NCBI lineage: Eukaryota > Metazoa > Chordata > Actinopteri > Anguilliformes > Synaphobranchidae > Synaphobranchus > Synaphobranchus kaupii. The sequence goes on along the minus strand of CM056377.1, from coordinate 35,290,185 downwards.
GATGCTCATGGTGTATTTATTCAGCATAATTATATCCACTTACCACTGCCTTGATGTCGCTTTTCCTCCTCCTCTCGCTTTTTCTTTCTTTTCTGGTTACCACTGAGGTATGCTCGTTTCATGCTGCCGACGGTTAGGTACGTTGTAAGTAGGCTATGACAGGTAGCTAGCTGACTCTCGTAACTAGAAGGAGCCCCACATAGGGGGTTTCTGTTTTCAGCGGCGGTGCACTAGTGGCTTTATGCTTTATGGGATGTTACTTTATTTAATGACTTTGTAAATGTCACTGCAAAATGCATCAATATGAGTGGGGGTGGGGGAGGGGGCCTGCCGTTCTGAGACGTTTAAGGGGGTTTATAGCTGTCATTGCAAAATGTTCCAATACAAGTGTGTGTCAGGTTTTAGGTTAGAAAATAGAGAACCAAACGCGACAGATAAGGATTCAGAAAGCGTATCTAAAAGACACGCCACAGAAGCGGAATTAAACCCCATCAGGAGAAGAAAGGGAAACTGATAAGTGAGAGCAAAACTTCCCCAGCTCAAGGCTAACACAAAACAACCTCAAAAGGAGGCGAGAATTTGCTACAACAGCAAGAAACAAACAAAAAGAAAGAACCTCATGCACTAATTGATCTGCGTATATCAGAGGTTGAGAAAACTGAAAAGAAATAAACAAAATAGCAAGCCTGTAGCTACAGCTCAGTCGGCTAAGGAGCTGCACAAAGAATAAACAGGCTGCAGGCAAAAAGAAAAGAATAGAGAGCGATAGGACAGAAAACCAGAAATTCTAATCCTATATCTTATACCAATAGTTGTGTCTCTGTATAACATAAAACAGAGATACAGAAGCTAAAGACTATTACCTATACCTAATACCGGCTTTCTAGTAACAACTCCACAACAATCTAGAAGCACCGGAAAGCGGAAGTGAAGCTCTATTTATAGCCGACGGAAACCAAACACAGGTGTAGAAGATAATGACCTGGAGAGATCCAAACACCGGAACGGAGGAAGAAAAAAATCCGATAGAGCCTCAGACGACGCCAAACGGAAAACCATGGTAGAAACAAAAGGAGACAGCCACTAACCATGACAGTGTGGCCATCGGAGGCCCCCTTTTCCGACGTATATTTTGGGGCCCCAAACGTTTGCCTGGTTTGCCTGTCCTGACGAAACGCCTCTGTACATACACCACGCAACGGGTCTCTCTAGCTCCAGATCTCTACATGTTTAGAGATGCTCACCTGTTTACCTTTGACCCTTGATGTCAGATTTCCGAGATTGTTGTCATTAACTCGTCACTATCTCATCACCCGGGTGTCAAGTTCAAATAAAAGATGTTTAATAGACGTTGATGTTAGATGTCTAATAGATGTCTTTGTTAGACATCTATTAGACGTCTTTGTTAGACATCTAATAGAAGGCTATGTTATTACATATATTATATATTACATATATATTTTATATATTATATAAACATATATTAGACGTCTAACATAGATTAAACATATTAAACATCTTTAATACATCTAAATGGTCACTGGAAAAATCTGTTGAAATTGGGTCTAAATGTGAACGTCTAATAGACATCTACAAATATACGTTGAAAAAACTTTCACTTTTGAACTATTTTTAGATGTCAATTTAACATCTTTTAGACTAGCAAATGCTTACTGGGTTGTTTGGCTGACCTCTGATCAGCATTTGCTGTTCCAAATGTTTTATTTAACGTATGAAAAAACGATTGAGATGAAAACATACGCAGAAGGTGAAAGACTACATACACCACGCAACGGGTCTCTCTGGCTCCGGATCTCTTCATGTTTACAGATGCTCAGCTGTTTACAAAGTAAAAAGGGGGTGATCCCAAACGCGCTACAAACCGGCTATATAGACAAGGAACTATAGGTGCTCAACAGAAGGACCAGTGAATAAAGAGAATACCAAACCCGGACTACTTCGCTAGGACTAACCCGAGATAAGGAGGACTGGAGCACACAGAGCTCAGAGCAAAACAAAATATTTTAATACGACTGACGTTTCGACGTCAACGACGTCTTCTTCAGAGTCAAAATGGAAATACAGACAAATGCACCGGGAGGTATATAAATACCCTCCCATCAATTACACAAAATAAGGTGCGCATGTGTAGGACTAATAAATCTCGTCATAGATACCACATATACAATGTTATCTTCTTTAACAGGATAAAGAGAAGAACGATAAATGTCATAGGTAAATTAACTAAATAATTGTCTATTGTGAACATGGCATAAAACAATATAAAATGAAAATCAAAAAGCCTGTACACAAGTTACAAAAAACATGAAAGATTCAGCGACTCATTTAACCCATTGGGTTCCACACTATTGAGTGTATGTATCCAGTACGCCTCCCTGCGGAGCAGTTGCTTAATAATATCTCCGCCTCTGGATGATGAAGTGACTCTCTCAATACCCCAAAATTTTAGAGAAGAGACAGAACCATGATTGGCTTCAGCGTAATGTCGCGCAATAGCATAGTCCATATTTTTAGACCGGATCGCGGTCTTATGTTCAGCAATTCTAAGTTTGAGGGCTCTCTTAGTCTGTCCGATGTAGATTTTGGAGCATATACATTTCACCATGTAGATAACATGGGTAGTGTTGCAGTTAATAAAAGTGGTTATTTTAAATTCCTTGCCCGAACGTGGATGACAGAAGACTTTAATGTCATTAGAGTTAGAGCAATGGACACAGTGTCCACAGCGATAGAACCCTCTAGGGGGCGTAGGTAGCCAGGAGGGTTTTGTCTGCGGACTACTCACCATGCTGTGAACCACCTTATCTTTTAAGTTGTGTGGCCTTCTAAAGCACACACGCGGAGGTTCGGAAGTAAATTTATTTAAAAGAGGGTCACTCTGGAGAATGGGCCAGTGTTTACGGACAATGTTTTTAACTCTTCCAGCGACCGGACTGAACTCAGTGGAAAAGCAAATACGAGGACGGGTAGCACGCTTAGGCTTTTTACAGAGGAGGGACTTCCTATCAGTATGGCGGGCTCGGTCAATAGCGGCAGTAACGTCAACAATACTGTAGCCTCTTTGAAGAAATCTGCTACGCATCTGACAGATGTTGCTTTCAAATTCTGCATCCGTGCTACAGTTGCGTCTCAAGCGCAAGAACTGTCCAATCGGTATATTACGTATCAGTGGACGGGGGTGATTGCTATCCGCTCTTAACAGAGTATTTCTGCTTAAGGGTTTACGGAAGATGGTAGATTCAAGTTTACCGTCATCACCTTTAAAAATAGTCAGGTCTAGAAAATTAATGGATCTCACGTCATGTTCCTCTGTAAAAGACAAATGACGATCTCTAGAATTCACATACCTCAAGAAATCTTCAAATTCGAGTACAGTACCATCCCACACGAGCAGTATGTCGTCAATGTATCTACGCCACAGGGAGATTTTGGAGAGAAAGGGATTAATGGAATTATGGATAAATTTCTCTTCCCAGTGACCCATGAACAGATTAGCATAATTCGGTGCAAAAGCTGCTCCCATTGCTGTACCCTGAGTCTGTAAATAATAACAGCCATTGTATAGGAAATAGTTCATGGTGAGTGCCATCTCCGTAAGGGTGATAATGAAACTAGAAGGGGGTAATAGGTCTTCCGGGCGTGTGGAGAGGTAGTGTGACAGAGCTTCCAGACCTCCTTTATGGGGAATGTTGGTGTACAAACTCTGTACATCTAACGACGCTAAAATAGTAGCTGAATTCACATGAACACCTTCAATAACCCTAAGAAGATCAGACGTATCACCTATATACGAAGGCAGGGTAGGAACCAATTTCTTAATAAAAAAGTCAACATATTGTGAGAGAGGTTCTGTAAGGCTACCATTGCCTGACACTATAGGGCGCAGTGGAGGATCAGATACAGACTTGTGAATTTTTGGGAGACCATACAAAATCGGGCATATGGGGTATTTAGTAGTTAAAAAATCCCTTTCATTTTTAGTGATCCAACCCGTAGACAAGGCATTTTCTATGGCAGAGTCAATTTCACATTTTATGCGCTCTGTTGGATTAGCGCAAAGAGGTGAGTAGAATTGTTCATTCAAAAGTTGTTTTTTTATACTCTTATCGTATTGTTCAACCGCTAGAACAACTACTGCTCCGCCTTTGTCGGCGCTGCGAATGACCAAGTTTGAATTAAGTTGTAGATCTTTCAAGGCTTTGCGTTCTTCTACATTTAAATTGTTCCTGTATCGAATATGTTTATTCGCCAAGACAGACAGATCATTTTCCACCAAGCGACAGAATGTAGTTATTGTGGGGTTAGGGTTGGAGCTAGGCAGGAATACGGATTTACCTTTAAATGAGGTGTATTCTCTCATTTTACTGCCAATATCAGTGTTGCTAGGTACAGTAGAAACATCCGTCTGTGCACAGAAAAAATGTTTTAAATGTAATTGTCTAAACAACTTAAAAGAGTCCACTTTTACCTTAAAAAAATCACATTTGTTGGTAGGGGAAAAGGACAGACCTTTACTGAGAACAGACATTTCAACCTCACTTAAAGGAAAGCCAGAAATGTTAATTACTGCTTGTTGAGATTGCGTTGGGATCTCCTCAGGGAATCGAAAGGAGGGCTTCTTCCTCCGTGCCCCCCGGGATCCCCTCCGCGTCTTCTTTGGTGTTGTTGGCGGCGTACGGCAGGAGGAAAAAAAGGCTTGTAGGACTGGGCCTGTCGGCCTTCAGCGTCGCTCACGTCAGAGGAATCCCGTTCACTGGCAGTCGAAAGTGGGAGATCCTTGTTTCTTTTGGACCAGTCCGGTCGCTGGAAGAGTTAAAAACATTGTCCGTAAACACTGGCCCATTCTCCAGAGTGACCCTCTTTTAAATAAATTTACTTCCGAACCTCCGCGTGTGTGCTTTAGAAGGCCACACAACTTAAAAGATAAGGTGGTTCACAGCATGGTGAGTAGTCCGCAGACAAAACCCTCCTGGCTACCTACGCCCCCTAGAGGGTTCTATCGCTGTGGACACTGTGTCCATTGCTCTAACTCTAATGACATTAAAGTCTTCTGTCATCCACGTTCGGGCAAGGAATTTAAAATAACCACTTTTATTAACTGCAACACTACCCATGTTATCTACATGCTGAAATGTATATGCTCCAAAATCTACATCGGACAGACTAAGAGAGCCCTCAAACTTAGAATTGCTGAACATAAGACCGCGATCCGGTCTAAAAATATGGACTATGCTATTGCGCGACATTACGCTGAAGCCAATCATGGTTCTGTCTCTTCTCTAAAATTTTGGGGTATTGAGAGAGTCACTTCATCATCCAGAGGCGGAGATATTATTAAGCAACTGCTCCGCAGGGAGGCGTACTGGATACATACACTCAATAGTGTGGAACCCAATGGGTTAAATGAGTCGCTGAATCTTTCATGTTTTTTGTAACTTGTGTACAGGCTTTTTGATTTTCATTTTATATTGTTTTATGCCATGTTCACAATAGACAATTATTTAGTTAATTTACCTATGACATTTATCGTTCTTCTCTTTATCCTGTTAAAGAAGATAACATTGTATATGTGGTATCTATGACGAGATTTATTAGTCCTACACATGCGCACCTTATTTTGTGTAATTGATGGGAGGGTATTTATATACCTCCCGGTGCATTTGTCTGTATTTCCATTTTGACTCTGAAGAAGACGTCGTTGACGTCGAAACGTCAGTCGTATTAAAATATTTTGTTTTGCTCTGAGCTCTGTGTGCTCAGCTGTTTACCTTTGATGCATTTTTCATCACCTCGGTCATCTCGGGGACCTCAGGAGTCAGATGTCAGATTTCCAAGATTGTTGTCATTAACTCGTCACTATCTCATCACCCGGGTGTCAAGTTCAAATAAAAGATGTTTAATAGACGTTGATGTTAGATGTCTAATAGACAACTATTTTAGACATCTAATAGACGTCTAATAGACATCTATTTTAGACGTCTAATAAATGTCTATGTTAGACATCTATTACATGTCTATGTTAAACGTCTAATAGACGTCTATTTTAGACGTCTAATAAACATCTATGTTAGACGTCTAATAGATATCTATTTTAGACGTCTAATAGACGTCTATTTTAGACGTCTAATAGACGTCTATGCTAGATGTCTAATAGACGTCTATGTTAGACGTCTAATAAACGTCTATTTTTTTTTGACGTTTTTATTTTAGACGTCTAATAGACTTCTTTGCGAGATGTCTAATAGACGTCTATGTTAGACGTCTAATAGACGTATATTTTAGACGTCTAATAGATGTCTATGCTAGATGTCTAATAGACATCTATGTTACACGTCTAATAGACGTCTATGTTAGACGTATAATAGACATTTATTTTAGACGTCTAATCGACGTCCATGTTCGCGAGTAACAAACATCTATTAGACGTCTAACATAGACGTCTGTGCGAGCCCCTAGTGGTATAGACGCAGGCGTCTACATTTTAAAAACATCACATATGCGTTTCTAGTTCCACGAGAATACAGATTTCATAACCATAAACCACATATCATCATAATTAGTACTTAATATCCTATCAGCGTGCGAGATATCACGTTCCTATCTGCCACTATTAGCTTGTAATTCATGAAAGTAGCATGCTATGCTGCTACACTGTTATCTACAATGGACCCGACCACATGTAAGATAGCAGCCATTTAAACATATTTGAGAGTTAATTAAAGTTTTTATTATATCACCAAAAAATCGTTTACTATCACAGCCGCAAGAAACACCTTCCAAGATCCTGAATACACACAAGCAAAACTGTCAACATGCCTACTCACTCCACAGGAAAAAAAACGAGTGGTATTTGTTTGTCACCACATAACTTTCGTTTGCTATAAAAAGCTCCGGTAAAATATGAAATTAAGTCGTAACTTTACCTTTGGTTATGAAGATTAAGATGTCCCCTGCAAGAATCTGAGGTTATTTTTTGCCTTGGTTGACCCGTTATTAAGATTCAATCCTTGTTTCAACATGTGTCCATGCTCCAAAATAGCCGTGCGTAAATGATCACATTCAAAAGAAGCGCAAGTAAATCCTTCAGACAAACTTGATTTTAATTGACACTTATATCATCCAATAGAGCACATCCTAAGCTTTCTAAAATGGTATGGCATTCCCATAGGTAGATTTAACCAGCTGATCGCTATCCACGCGTAACACAGGACTAGGTTGCACACATTCGGAAGCCATTTTGGATCACAATTCGGCCTGCTTCATGCGCACAGTGCGTCATCATTATTACACGGAGATTCGAATAATTTTTTTTAAAAACAACACAGCCATTTTCGAACTTGTCATTTTTATTATATATATATATATGATGGCGAAAAATATATGCCCCTGTCGGATGTAGCGGAGGAGATTTTTAGGAGTGAGTCGGAGGGAGGAGTGAAAGTGGCTCTGACCATAGACTGTATAAAAATAGCTCTGACGCTGAAAGCAAAGACTGTTGTCGAAGATGCTTTTGCCCAGGGCGAAGATGTGGCTGTTGACATGTAAGTATTAACTGTATTAAATTAAGTAATAACTTTATTTGTGCATAGGTTTAATTTTAGTCACAGTAGCCATGTAAAATATAGCATTTATTATCTAATTTCTTGTGGCTAAATGGCATAAGTCATATCATGTATTGTATAATTATATACGAGGGATAGCTGCTACATTATGGGAAGGATGTGCCTTGTCTTGTCTGTTCTGTAGTGATCTTGATGACGTCTCTGTATGCACTTATTGTACGTCGCTTTGGATAAAAGCGTCTGCTAAATGAATGTAATGTAATGTATAATTAGGCCTGTTGATACATAGCTTAGCCATGCATTAGCATGCATCGTATCTTTAGCACACCAGCATAAATGGGCCATAAACTAACCTATGACATTGTTGCTGGTTGTCAATGGTAATCAATTTTTCAATTACATTTTTTTAGTTATATAGCGCTTTTCACAGGACTGTCACAAAGACGCTTTACAGAACACAAAGGGGAAATAGGAAATGCCAGCTCTAAGCCCCCAGATAGCAGAGGTAAAAACTCTCTAGTAGGGAGAGAAAACCCTCATACAGTGTCACTGGTTGGAATTGATTTTTGTGATATTTATAAGACTTAAGAACTTAATTTAGAAAAGAATTACAAAAAGTAATTATTTTTGTAATTCTTAAAGGGTAAAATGTATATTGTAAGAAGGGTAGGTCAAATAAGCTAAGGCTTCTTCCTACACCTTTTCAGTCAAATTACTTATTTAATTATATCTTTGTACACACATCTTTGTAAAGAAAATGTTAATAACCGAATTAAACTAAACTAACTTAATTTAGGGTAAATTTTAATCACAGTCTCTATGTCAAATGTAGCATTTATTAAATTTTTTTGGAAAAGCCTAGCATTTTCATTTTTGATTTGCAACATAGTACATTATGTGGCTCTTATTGTACACTTTATTTTGATTTCTTTTAAATAATTCAGGGTAGAAGATGCTTCTGCTCTGGACAGTCCTGGACCCTCTGCTCCTGCTCCTGCACCTGCTCCTCACCCCCGCACGACTCACGTCAAGGAGGCCCTGCTCTCGTTCACCGCGAGGAGCTAAAACAAGACCAAGCGAGCCAGAGCCCGAGTCTGAGGACGGATGGCACGACATGGCGGATGAGGATGAAGAGCCTCATCAGTTCCCCTTCTGCCCCCGGAGGACCCCAGAAGTGCAGCTGGACCTTCAGCAAGACTACAGCCCCCTGGATCTCTTTCGGCTGTTCTTTAGCACAGATGTCCTCAAGCTCCTCTGTGACTACACAAATGGCAACACAGCCCGCAAACATGCTCAGGGACTGCATACGCCATGGTCTGATGTGGATGCTGAGGACATGCTAAAATATCTGTCCATCGTCCTGTACCTGGGTCTTGCCCCTCGTCCACGTCATAGGAGGTGGTAACAGCACACTATATCCTCTCCAGTCAACGCTGCAACATACATTTTCTATTCAAAATTGTGCTGGCTAGTGGGGCTCCGGTGGAAAAATAAATTTTTGGAACCACAAACTGAACTAGAGCTAATAAATGTATCACCCTCTGAATGTGAAGTGATTGTAATTATCTCCTACTACCACAAAGGACATAATAAAATGCTTCATTTGGATAAAAAGCATTGTATTCATTTTCGGATAGGTTTTTGGACCCTTATATATCCAAACCCAAATTATTTGGAAAAAGGTGAAAATTCCCTCATGTAGTTGATACAAACATGTTTTTCTATGAGCCAGAATACTTTATCTGTTGAAAAAAACTGATTATCTCTTGATTTACTGTGATGCACATTTTATCCATTTGGATAGATTTGGAGACCCTAAGGGACACCAGGATACACAGTTTACAAATTAGCTTATAGAACCTGAGTAGATTCACATATCCCCCTAAAATTCTGTACACATGTTGACAAGTGGTGTGTGCACCAGGAAATGGAAAGTATGACCTGTTTTACATCTTTGCCTTTCAGAGGTTCACTGTAAACTAAGAATTACAATCGTTTTTTTTTTTTTTGCAAAAAGTTTGTGCATTTACAGCCCATAATGTATGTAAAGATTATGAAATGTAATTATTTTAAGCTAAGACACACAAAGGTACAGGGGTCTTCTTCAATTTAAGCAATAAAACAAGTGTGTGTGGTGAGCATAACTGTAGTTATAAAGGCTTAAACAGAACAGTGAAAACAGGCGAAAATTGGCATCTGCACTAACAGGTTAAACATATTTAATACATCTAAATGGTCACTGGAAAAATTAGTTGAAATTGGGTCTAAATGTGAACGTTTAATAGACATCTACAAATATACGTTGAAAAAGCTTTCACTTTTGAACTATTCTTAGATGTCTATTTAACATCTTTTAGACTAGCAAATGCTCACTGGGTTGTTTGGCCGACCTCTGATCAGCATTTGCAGTTCCAAATGTTTTATTTAGGGTATGAAAAAACGATTGATGCTGTTTACCAGCTGTTTACCTTTGACCTTTGATGCATTTTTTCATCACCTCGGTCATCTCGGGGACCTCAGGAGGTGTATATTTTAGGTGTATAGGGGGTGTATATACACGTATATTTTAGACGTCTAATAGACGTCTATGCTAGATGTCTAATAGACATCTATGTTAGACGTATAATAGACATTTATTTTAGTCGTCTAATAGACGTCCATGTTAGCGTGTAACATAAACATCTATTAGACGTCTAACATAGAAGTCTATTAAACATCTTTAATACATCTAAATGGTCACTGGAAAAATTTGTTGAAATTGTGTCTAAATGTGAACATCTAATAGACATCTACAAATATACGTT
>CM056377.1:35242888-35279298 GCA_029718625.1 Synaphobranchus kaupii | reverse complement strand
AAGAAGCGATTGTGGGGCAGCATGTGTCTTCGGTTTCCAAAGGGCTCGCCGCATTTGCGGAGCATTGTTCCGTTCTCAAAGTGAGATGAGGGCGGCCTTGTTCCGCGCCCGTCTTTATTGGGGGGAGGTACGCGCCGCGCCCTCTTACGGATACTGTAGTCGTGTGAAAAAAAAGGCCGGCGGATTTGCTAGTCTTGTCTCTCTCTCTCTCTCTCTCTCTCTCTCTTTCTGTCTGTGAAGAAGGAGGAATGGAAGAAAGAAGGGGGAAAAACGACATCGGTAATGCTATCCATTACGGTGCTATAATTATGGTAAGTGAGGCAGAACCGAATCAATACGGCAATTCATCAATTGCATTCCAAACTATTTCGGTCTGGTTTATGTCATGCCGCTGCCGATGGCGTCCTTCACCGGTGCAATATCTCGCCCGCGCGTCAAGGTTCCCCCCCCCTCCCCCCCGTCCTAATCCACTTTCCCCGAGACGTCCATTATTCGGCCGCTCTCTCCCGTAATGTTAATCACGCTTTCGTTAATTGATCCGCCGCCGCGGCCCGCAGCCGGGCGAGCGATTCCGGGAGCTTCCGACGGGGCAGCAGACAGCGGTCGGGCGGGGGGGCCCTGCCCAAAACCCCCCAGCCCCTCTGCGGCGTGCAGCTACGAGCCAGACGCTATTGGCCCGAGCGCTTCCGGGGGCGGAGCTATCGCCCCCCTCGACGGAGCGACGTGCGGAGGGCCTTCCCTTCTCACAGTCTCGTTTCTGCCATCGCCAGGCCTCCGTACCGCAAATATCTTCTCAGGGAAAAATTTGCTTGTTCCGATGTCCATGCTGTGCGGTCATTTGTCTGGTCATGTACTTTGAGGTACTTTTACCAGAAAATGTTCACGTGAAAAAAATATATAGGTTCTTGTTTTGAAGCATTGACATTGCAATGCAAATGACATAGACATTAAGTATAGAGAGTTAAATATTATGAGGCAGCGCAATATTTTATTCTGTTCTCACTGACAACTAGTGTGGTGTAAGGAAACATGGTCCAGAAACATCTTTATGGCGGGGGGGGGGGGGGGGGGGCCATGCTCTCTCTCAGCCCCCAGTGCTCAGATTAGCCAGAAACTCACATATTACAGTAGTGGAAATCCTCAGGATCCATGGTTATATATAATTTACGCATAACTTTTAAAAGTTTAGCAAATTTTTTAACCTTTTTTTTTGGTCAGGTTTTTTTCCTGGTTGTTTATGACAGGAACGTCTTTGTGTACGAGGGGGAGCATCATGAACTGAAAGTATGTTTATTAATGCAGTGTGATGCTGTGGTAGATCAGGGCTCCCTCTCCCTGCCTCACAGTGCAGACCTGCCTGGGGAATATAAGACTGTAATAAAGTAAACATCCAATCATTCACCAGCTAAGATTCGACCATGGGTCCTGCACTCTCAATGTGTCCTGTGCCTAGAACAGTCTCCCTGATCACTCCAAACCCAGAGTGAAATCTGATACGGCATTGTGTTACTCTAACGTTGTTAGGCACTATAAGTGCATTGCAGTTAACGGTACCTGCTATATAGCACTCTTCAGCGCCGTTTAAATGGTGTGAACGAAAATATTGTAAAAAAAATATTGTATTTTTCTAAATATTATTTTAGCTCTGTTTTTGATCTTCATTCTCATTTGCTGTGCTACTGCTAGTTCTGTGTTATTCTATGTTACTATATTATATTTGAATGTATTGAATATACCTTGCCATGAAGACCACATTAGTACATTTGAATAAAGGTTTCTTCTAATTAAAAACTATATTGAAAAAAGCTATTATTATTATTATTATTATTATTATCATCATATAATTAACAAGAACAGCTATAAAAAGTATAGCATCTGCTAATATTAATAATAATAATAATAATAATAATAATAATAATAATGTATTATTATTATTATTATTATTATTATTATTATTATTATTATTATTATTATTATCTGAAGTCTGAAGCCTGGTCAGCACAAACACTTCATATGAGGCACTGAAGCCATGTGGATCACAAGCCATTTTGAGGACAATACAAGTAGCTGTTAAAACTCATTCTAATTATCATTAATTTCTCCTTTTCATGTTGAAAGGCCAGAGTAGCATGGAATTGGCAAATACCAGAAACAAGTCTGTGTGATATTGTGGTTTCATTTGCACCACAAACATCGTTTGGCCAAATGAGTGAGTAGTTCAGTCTTGCCAATGTGAAATTAAAAGGAGGGATAAAAATGTGTCTGCCTCCTTGTGTTGTGGGATGTGTCACTGCCAAGTGCATTGGAGATGGAATTTTCCAAACCACTTTTGTTAGCAAAAGTGTTTTTGTTCTGATTGAATGCAATTACAATATTTGCTTGTCTTATTCTCTTTTTCTTTTTACCTGCTCCTCTTTTTGAATGACTGCAGTCAGAACAGTGAGTGGCAATTCCTGGAGCCTCTATTGTTTTTGGAAAAACATGGCACGGAGCATGGCGACTTCTGAAAAGAGACAGACAGCATTTTCAAAATGGGTGCCAAATCTTTTAAGATGGCTGCCAGGGCATTGGATGTAAGTGGGAGAAAGGGGAGGGGGGGTGAATAATTGATAATAAATAATTAAATAAATACCAAAATGTTATGTTCAAAGAAGGGCCACCAATTTCTTGCGGATTTTGTCCTCTGCCGTGTGTGCGGGTGTGTATGTGTTTGTGTTTTCCTTTTTTTTTTTTTTTATAAATCAGAATGTTGTTGGACTTGGCAGCAAACTCCTTGGCAGCAGTAGCTTCTATGTCATCCAACAATGGAAGCAGCTAACGTGATTCTCTCCGTGTAGCTGTGCCTGGCAGGACGATTTAACAGCTATGTTCGGGATAAACATGAGAGAGAGAGGGTGCGAAGGCAGAGAAGAAAGGCAAATGACAGAGATTGGGTGACTAGCTTTAAAATGGCTTCTTGGCAATAGCGTGTTCTTATCTGAAGCCAAGCATTCCCTTTTTATTTCGTTTTTTTTATTTTTAATGAATCGAACGATTCGTTTGAATCACGGTCAAAATGGCACAGCGTGGAAAGTTGGGGCGACAGGTTTGCCGGTGGGGAGAAGTGCTCCTGGTGCATCCCGATGGTTTCAGTTGAAAGAGCCTTAAAATGGTGGCTGGCTGTTGTGCACAAAATGGAGGCTGCCGGGAGGGGCGGCGAGGAGCGAGCCTCGAGTGCGCTGGCGAAGGGCCGCTTCCCTGTGGCGCTTTAGGGCGAAAAAATAGACAACACGTAGCGAAAAAATAGAACTGGCTACCATTTCTATTTCGACCGTTTCGTTCCATTCCTGGCTCCGTACGGGAACAAACAGTGAAATATAAATTTAGAATTTTCTTCTTAATATTTGTGGGTTTTACAGGGGTAACAGTCAGAGAGAGGCATCAGACAGTCATTTTCAGCGCTAGATCTATGGGCTACTCACCAAGGCGGGATGAAAGCGTACTTCTCCTTCTCACTCATTCCCTGTCGATTGGACTGAGAGCGCAGGGCGCTGCCAGGGCTCAACTGACAACCCACTGCCTTGGTTGGCATTGCCCAGAATTCCTTTGCGCTCTCGGGGAGATGCCAGGGACTCGCTCCGGATCGTTTTTTTTTTGTTGTTTTTTTTTGTTTTTTTACCGTTGAGAATTTTTTTCAAAGAGCTCGCTTTCTTTAAAGCGGTATCTCTTTCGCTGTCTTTTTCTCTTGCTATCTCTCTCTCTGCCTTTTTTACCCTCGGACTTATAATTTTTGTTACACAGCAATTCACCTTAGTTCCTATGGAAAATACTGTGGGGAATTTGGAAAAGCAATGAACAAAAATCACACACAAAACATGTAAAATTTCATTAATTGTGTGGCTGAATTCATGAAATTATAATTAAAATTAACATATGGGCTGTCTTATTTTAATAAACAAAATATCTGTTAAATAAGGATAGATTGAGTGAATGCGCATTATTTTATGCATGTACAAAATAATGTCGGAAATGCATGTAAAATATTTTTTATTGTGGTTGCAAACATAAATAATGGTTATGTTTTATATAAAATTAAAGAAATGCTAAAGAGATTGATTTGTGGCTCAATATATTGACTGATAACATTTCTAAATTAAACCAAACCAATATCATTTCATTACATATAAAATAATAAAAGTGTGTAAAATCAATATGAATATATTTATGTCCCAAACAAAATATATATCATGCAATAATATATTTATTTGTATGGGACTTTTTTTGCCCTGAAGTTATATGAAGATTTACTGTAATGTGCAATCTTTTTCTTTACACTGATTAAAATACCAGTCACTCTGATTTACCCAGCAGCCAAACCCAAGCTGCGTAATTCTGCATTTCATCCTTCTGTTCCTCTTTTTTTTTGTGCACAAGACGTGGTGTTCTGGCAGTGCTATCAGGATGCATGCTTGTGGCCATTCGCCGCCGGTGTGTGGAGGTGTGGGAGGAACGCTCCTTAGCCTCCACCTGCCTCTCCTCTTCTCTTTCTCTGGCACTCCCGCGCTCTCTCTCTCTCTCGCGCTCTTCCGTGCGGCCGGGTCGCCGGCGAAACCCCGGCCGAGTGGCCGGCGGGAGAAGGGGTTTCCTCGCAACGGCGTGCCAGGGTCCGCGCGAGAGCCGCCGTCGGGGGAAAGCGGCGGGCAGGGTAGCTTGTTGCTGGCGGCGCGCGTTCCAGGCTTGGCAAGTGCCTCCCAGTCTGGGGCCGGCTCCAGACAGGGGCCGCGGCCAGGGAATCATAGCGAGGGGGTGAGAGAGAGAGAGGGAGAGAGAGAGAGAGAGGGAGAGAAAGGCGGTTGCCAAATTGAATCATACAGTTTTCTTTATTCGCCGTCGTCGTACCTCCAAGATCATGGCCGATTTCTATTTTCAGCCTCGCAGGGAGAGAGGAGGACAGAGGGAGAGCGTCGAAAAAATCAGGGTTCCCTTCCCACAGAACTGAGCCTTTGTGTCAGCGGCCAGTTTCGAGTGTGTGCCCCCCCCCCCCCCCCCCCCCCCCCCGCCAGAGAAGGTGCAAATATCGGGATCATGTTTATTTTATTGCAGCAGATTTATTTATCCATTTGCCTCGGAGTGACTTATTTATGCGCAAAGTCTTCAGTTTGTTTATAATAGTAAAATTAAATTGGACCAACGGTGGAGGGAGGAGAGAAAGACCTTCATGTTATTCTTTTTTTTTTCCCCGCACGATAATTTCCCAAGTCAGGAGAGCCTTGGAGGAGAGGCTCTCTCGGCCTGCGCCATGACCTGAGAGGCTCGCTGCGTGTTTATCTTCAGACGAGCGGGCTATGGGAATTTGGAGGGAAACGGAGACGGAGAGGGCAGGAGAGGCTGTGAAATGGAGCCGTCCCCCGCCCGCTCCGGCGTGATCTACACCGTGGGGCGTGGATACGTCTGACTCTCTCGCCCTCATTTTGAAAGGCAAGAGGCGGGACAGCGTTACCTGGCTGCGTCTGGGGCGAAGGCAGCGGCAGTCATTCAGACCGGCCCCGATCGCCCATGATGCATTGCGGCAGCCGCAGCGCATGCGCAGGTGGAGCCTGTCAGGGGCGAACCGTGCGGATGGTGATTCACAGCATGAGCACACACACACACACACACACACGCACACACATATACAGGTCCCAATACTCCTCTTCTGTGTCACCAGGGGGAAGGGTCTCACAGTACTCACCCAAATTAGATCCGTGGTGAACGACAATCAAACTGACAACACTTTTTTGATTCAGTGCTGTAACCTCTCATAGAGAAAAAAATAATAAAATTGAAGCCGGTCAAATGTTAGCACAATTCTCACTGGACCACAGACTGTTTTAGCCTTGGGAACGGTGAATGTTGTATGCTGTTATTTTATATTTCTTGTTCAGACTGTGAGGTTTTTGTCCCACAGTGATCTCATAGGCGATGGTTTGTGAGGTGTGTGAGGTCACGCCAACTCTCTTATCTGACCTCTTTATGATGTTTCTGTAGTGAATATGTGACAGCAGAAGAAGACAGGGAGTATGTTTAGACTTGTGGAAACATTGATTTAATAATATCCCTTAATTATTTTTGGTGGGCATGTTACAGCAAAGAATATACTGTTTCTTTTTACTATGGTAAAAATGGCGTAACAAAAGATTTATGAGTTTGGTGTATTTTCAGCACATAAGAATAATATTGCACTCCGCCTCTGTCTCCCTTTCTCTCTCACACTCAAACACGCACATGCACATACACGCACACATGCACACACGCACACACACACACACACACACACACACACACACACACCGCACACTTGACCCTCTCTCCCTCTCTCTATGTCTCCCCATCAGGGCTACAGGAGGTCACAGTACACATTAGATCCCTGACAGCTTCAACCTCTCTCTCACAGCCCAGCTATTTAGATAGAGAGGGAGGGAGGAGAGAGAGAGAGAGAGAGAGAGAGCAGGAGAGAGTAAATTGAAAGCGGCCCCAGGGCTGTATATTTCACTGCATCCCGGGGGAATGATGGGATTCTGCTTCCTTTAGCCTTGCTGGGAAAAGGCCAAGAACTTTTTTTTTCTCCTCTCCGCCTCCCTTTTCCTCTCTTTCCTAGAAATTGCAGTTCATACCAGGGGAGTCTGCGTGTAGGAGAGGGGAGCCAGAGAAAAGAGCGGGCTCTCTCTGAGCGGCCTGCCCATGGGCTCGGGAGTTTGACTTTTCCCACAGATTCCTCGCAAACGTGCCGGGCAGAGGCGGCTCGGAGTCAGCGCTCTCTCTCCCGCCTCGCTCGATGCATTGTTCCTCCGCCATTTGTCAGAGTGCCTTTCCCACTGCACGGCTCTTTGTTGCTGCATGTGAGAGAAGGAGAGAGGGAGAGAGAGGGTGAGCTATGGTGGAATGAGAGGGAGAAGTTGGAGAGAACGACATAAACGTGCTCAACGGGAAAAAAACGCAGGAAGCTAAAAACGATTTTCCTCATGTCCCTATTCCCCAAATGCGTTTCACAAATCACGCTTTCAGTTTCAGGCACCGATGTGACGGTAATTTCATTTTAGATTTTGAAATTTTTTCTGAAATAAAAGGAAAGTTATGCGCGGCCTATTTCCTCTGTAAAAAATAAATAAAAAATGACCCTCGCAAACATGTTCCCACCCACACACTCCTATCGGCGAAATAACTCTCACATTCTCACAGTCTTCTACTTGATCTTAGTCTTAGCTCAGTGCTCTCTCTGTGCCCCACGTGGTCTTGGTGTAAATGCGCCTGGCTCTCCTGGAGGAGCCTGGGAAGTGTCACGTCCGCTCGAATAGTGCATTGGGTAACGGTTTCTCATTAGACGCCAACATTCTCCGCTGCATCTGATAATGGTATCACACTCCGGAGCGTCGGCTGGGGCGGGTGCGCGGTACGCCTGCGTTTGTGCGGTATGCCTCGCTCTCTCCGCGATCCTGAGGTCTTTGTCTTGCCCCATCCGGGGGCTCGGCCACTAGCTCAAGTGACCGTTCGCGAGGCACTTTGGCACGCGGGCTCCACAGAGCGCGCGTGGCCACACCGTTTCTGGCCGTTCGCAAGGGTCGCCACTCAGCTGCGCAAATTTAAAAAATAATAATAATTGGAAGCGGAAAAGGTGGCCTTCCTCGCAGATGTAGAGGGAGAAACCCAAGACAACCGGAAACGCGGAGAGCCGGGGGAGAAGGTCAGGCTTTCCCTCCCTTGGCTGGAGCAGACGGTGCAGTTCGAAGGTGGTCTTGCAGCTGAAGGGGGAGAACGCACCGGCTCCCCCACACATTGCTGATGCAGCTGGCAGCCATGTTTACGGACTTCTGCTCCGTCAGTATCTCCTCGATGCTTCAGCTCCTCCCCAGCAAAACCAGATCATAACGTTATAATAAGACCCAGGAGTCGGACGACGACAGGATTTATGTCATCATCTTCAAAACAGCTGTTTTGTTTAATACTTTACTATGTCGAGGGTTTGGGACCAGTAAGACTAGCCCACCGCCAAGAGTGACATGGTGGGCTCTGTTATTCATTGAGTTTTTATCTTTTATGGACGTGTGTGCATATATTTATTTAAAGTACAGACAACATCCCTAAATAGAGGTCGCAATTTGCATCCTTTTTCGTCCCTGTTTCCCAACCCTTGGAAAACACTCGTGTAAACAAGGTAGATTGTGAAAGGAAAGAAAAACAACAGACCTACGACGGCCTGATCTGTGGACGAGAAGCACAATGCCCCTCACTGCTGGGAAATCATATAAACAGAGCAGTTATTTCATACGGAGTGACGTAAAATGGAGAGGAGAGGGCAAGGTTACTTAAACACAGGACAGAGGGGAAGCTCGTGGAAATAAACCTGCCCAGGCACCCCCAAGTCCCTAGCCCAGGGCAACAGGAGGAGTGACGATCGAGCGATGAAGAGTGTGTGTGTGTGTGTGTGAACATAAGAGAGACGAGCGAGCAATGAAGAGTGTGTGTGTGTGTGTGTGAACGTAAGAGAGACGAGCAGGCGATGAAGAGTGTGTGCGTGTGAACGTAAGAGAGACGAGCAGGCGATGAAGAGGGTGTGTGTGAACATAAGAGAGACGAGCGAGCAATGAAGAGTGTGTGTGTGTGTGTGTGTGTGTGTGTGTGAACGTAAGAGAGGCGAGCGATGAAGAGTGTGTGTGTGAACGTAAGAGAGACGAGCGAGCGATGAAGAGTGTGTGTGTGTGTGAACGTAAGAGAGACGAGCGAGTGATGAAGAGTGTGTGCGAACGTAAGAGAGACGAGCGAGCGATGAAGAGTGTGTGTGTGTGAACGTAAGAGAGACGAGCGAGCGATGAAGAGTGTGTGCGTACTCTTCTCACTGTGGTGTGTGGCCTCATCCTCTGCAGTATGTAGTACTGTATTTGTTTAGTTCTCAGAACTATCCACTTGTGTAGTGCAAGTTTTAGCCGGTCTCGGAACAGAGCCACGCGGGGGCCCTTTTTCCACTTGAAAAGTCGCTGACTTCTTTGCAAAATATTTTCTGTGGAAACCCCGTTTCTTCTATTCTCCGTCGACGAAAGGGGGCGACGGGTACGCCGCTCATAATCTGCAGCGTTAAGAATTTGCAACATTTTTCCACGTCTGGTGGGAAAAGAAAAGAGGGGAAAGACAGAAGACGATACTTGTGAAGACAATAAGCCGTTCCCTCTCGCGTCACCTTCCATTGAGGGCCCAGAAAGGCGCGTTTGTATTTCTAAATTAAGTTTCTCCCTTCCTTTATTGGGCTGCGTGTTCCTGGGCCCAGTGTGTAAAGGCCCTTTTGAAAGCAGGGTTTTAACACACAATTGGATTACAGCGAGGCACTTGGTGAGAGACCGGCAGGCAGAGGCTCAGACCTGGGAGAAGTACAGATGGTTCTGTGCATGCATAATGAAGCAGGCTGGGCCCCCGGCCCCCGAATCTCAGCCCGGGGAGGCGCTGTGAGCGGAGGGCCAGGGGCCACACTCGGCCCCATCAAGAACACAGCTCCTTACATTTAGAGTTCGGGGGAACTTGTCGTGATTTCATCTGAAGGATCGTCACTTAACACGTGGGAAGTTGCGCTCACATTTGCACATTTGCTGTTCTCCTGCACTCCTTCGCAGTGCCGTGTTTTAGTGCTCAGTGAAAAATGATCTGCATTCACTTTGTGAATTTGTTAGCCCTTGCCTTCCTGCTTGGCAGTCAGCATTACAGTGGAGTGAGTGAGTTGATGTCCTGGCCATTGTTCATTCAGGATTAGTGTGGTATTCCCAGCCCTTTCAAACCCCAGAATAATAAATCCATGAGCTATTCACATATGGATCAGGTTTTCATTGATCAATGATTCATTGATTAATTAATTGATTAAGTCTTCATAGATTACACAGTCATTTGAAATACAATTTTTTTCATTTTCATTTTTGCCCTGTCTGAGCTCTCTTTCCGAACATAGTTCAGAGCTAATTTCATATTTGTTTATGTCATTTCAACCTCATGCTAATAACAATTAAGGATTAAACGATGGATAAAATGTATTTTTTGATCTCGATCTACAAATAAAGTTTTGGGGATATTCTGTGTGGACCAGACCTGTGATGTTGGTGTGCCACAGTGTTTTTCATTGGGTCACATGTAGCGGTAAGAGACTTGGGAGAGCTGAAACGTTCCACCGAAGCACACCAACGGATTGGAACCCTTATTTTTCCAGGTTCCCGTCATTACTCACACCACCCTCCACCCCCACCCCCACCCCACCCCACCACCCCCAGCCTTTGCTGGTCTCTGAACAATGACGGAGCTAAATTAGATGTAGACGGACCATTACTTTATCGCCTTTCATACAGGGTAAGAGAGAGAGTGGGTTGGTGTGGGCTGGTGCGGGGGGATAAGTGCGTTTGAATGGGCTTGTTTGTGCCTGGCGTTTTTGTTGTTTGTTGTTTAGCGTAGGTTTTTTTTTTCTGTTGTTTTTGGACGCGGATTTTTTTCCCCCCTCTCTGAGGGCCCTCGACGGGGGGTAAATGCAGGTGTGACACACAGAGTCTGGGTCTCACGGCTCATTTGCATATTTAATTAGCGAGGGGAACCGGGTGAGAGCACTTCGTCGAGGGGGCAATGCCAGACTGTGTGAAAATACCCCCTCACACACACCCAATGCATCCCCCCCCCCCCCTCCCCTCCAAAAGAGCCCGCTTTCAAATATCTCTTAGCTGTTGCTGGGGGGACGTTTTGTTCCCCGGGCTCCAGATTGCCTTTGTTTTAAGCTGTTGATGCAGGACCGCGAGGCTGAGCAGAATGCAAACAAGTCTCTAAATTGTTTACTTTGTCTGCAAGGGGACGGGACGGGCCAAACTTTTTTTGTGTACCTCAAGTTACGTTATAGCTACTTTTTTGTCCGCTTTTTTTTGGCGCCTCGTTTTCCTCTTCTTCTTTCGTTAAGTTTTTCCTGTCACGTCCGAGCGGCGCGGTTTCTTATTGAGCGTTCGCATTGGTTTATAGGTAATGGGATCGCTGTGTTCTTTGGGGATGAAAAGAGAGGGGTCGACTCATCCGGTAGCACTCGAATTTATAAATGCTTGGTTAGAGATAAAGATTCAGTTTGCAACTTTTCTGGAATCGGTGAGGCCCCGGGCACGTTTTCATTTCCCCAATTACTGCACAAAGAGACGAAAGGCAGCCGGAATACGTGCGTGCGTTTCACGGCCGAACGCCCTCACTTCGTAACCGTTTCAGCGCGCAGTGCGTGTGAATCAAACAGCGTTTGTAAGTTCACACCTCCCTTCTGGCCGGTTGTTAGGCTGGAGTCATAGCAGAGTAAGTGTCAGACTCTGGGCTTGTGTGGACACAGGTAATATTTCTCCAACTCCAGCAATTTTATCCGCAGTGTAAGATCAATACCTGCACAGCATCCAATCATCCAGTAGGTATGTTCCTTTACCGCGCTGGCAGCAGCGCCAAAGAAAGACAAACCGGGACATAACTTATTTACCGAGCGCTGTCTTAATGTATATTTCCTTATCATGGCTTTCCCAGTGAATGATATTGTTAAACAACGCCCGCGGAGCTTTTTACCTCGTATTTATGAGCTTCTTTTATGAGGAATGCAGGATGCGGTGGTCTCGAGCTTTCTCCGGGCTGATTGATTTTCATAAGCAAATGCCGCTCCTGCCAGCTGCACGTTTTAACTCAAAACACGCGGCCGAAACCGAGCCGCGCCGTCACGGGCCCCTCGTATTTCCCCGCTCGCGTAGGGCCCGGGTCAGGATACAGTCCCAGGCTATGTTTCTACACTGCAGTCGCTTTCGAGTGGGGAAAGTGTACGGTTCATTAACCTCCCAAGCCAAGGACAAGGGATTCCAGGCAATTCGAGAAAAGGACTATTTCAGACTCACTTTTATGTGGAGAGATGTTAGCATCTCCGACCTGAGTGAGGGAGAGAGCGCTGGAGAGAGCGTGCGGTTAAAGCTGCAGTAAAACTACAGTATTTAAGTAGCTGTGTAGAGGGAGAAGAGGACCTCTGAGGTTAAGGTGTTCCTGAAGTACAGTTATATCTCCCAGCCTCGTCTGTGAGAGCGATAATCCAGCGCTGGTGAGACTGCTTGGCTACTGTCGAAGCGCAGGGAGAAAAGCCAGGCGCTATCGATCCTGGAACGACGCGCCCTCTTAGATGGAGACACTCGAATTGGGTTTCACCTGAACGGCCAGCGCAGCGCTGGCTCTGTCAGGGCCGCCATAGGCGACTCCAGACAGTAGAGCTGCGCTGGGAGCCACTGGACTGTATGATGGCCGCCGTGCTGCATAGCAACTAAATAAACCTGCTGTGACCTGCCGGGACTACGATGAATCCCCGCTGGGTACTAAGTGAAACCCGTTCACTTAAGTAAAGGCTCGTGTTTGGTGAAAAGGGGTGCGGTGGACTTACTGTGGGGGGGGGGGGGGGGGGGGTACTGTGGCTGTTCTGCGTGCAGACCCCTGAGCGTGCTTTCCTGTCTCCTTTGCAGATTCAGGGCAGTCTGACAGTCCAAACCAGCCCAGCGAAGCCGACATCAAGGACCAGCCAGAAAACGGTGAGTTTGACCCTGCTGCTCCTTACTAAACCGAGACCATGCGTCAGGCATTTTGTACAGCCTGTTCAATAAACGCGTGCTTGTAGCATAAAGCAGTGGTGAGACGCTTCACTCCTGCGGAACTGCTAAGTCTGTAGGCCTTTGCACCTCCAGTCTTTTTTCTGTACATTTAGGCAGTGTCTGTATTGGAGGCCACCCCCCTCCCCACCACCCCCGGTGCACCGGGTGTAAATCAGGTTTTAGTTGAAAGGTAACAGCAGCTGCCGGACACATGCCTGTAGGACTAGGGCGGCCTATCTGCAACATGAGGCATAAACAGGCTGGAGTTAAAGTCAAAATGCTTTATATATGCATGGACCGCGCAGGCATTCTCCATAACACATGTTCTTCTCTCTCAGTTGCCATCTCTGATTCCTTTACTTACAGGTGATAAGGCATTTCTGAGCGTTTCCGTGCCGGAGTAAAAACCGCTGTGAACGTTCTGCCTCCATAAGCCAGGGTGAAGCGATTACTCTAAGAGGATTGTGTCCGAGAGGAAGTGCGAGTGTGCGCGTGAGTGCGCGCGAGTGTGCGCGCGTGTGCGCCGCGTGTGCGCGTTAGACGGGGATTAACGCATAACCTCGAAAGGTCCGTTGTCCGTTCAGCGGCCGAGCGGCAACACTGCGCACCGGTACCTGCCGTCTCCTTTTCTGCCACTCCGCATTAAGCAGGCAGATCGTATCAAAGGCCCCTCTGATCTATAAGATATGTGAGGGCGAATTCTCAAAGGGCGCGCATCTTCATTCCGGATGCCTTAGCGCCGGCGCGAGGAGGGAAGGGATTGGACGAGAATTAGAGTCGGCTCCTTCCCGAGTCAGGAATCCTTCGCCCGGTTTGATTTATCCGTCGTCGCCCGGCTCTTATTGTTTGCATAAACTTTGCAGTAGATCAGCGAGACGTACAACTGTGGTGGTGAGGCGCCGCGGCAGTCCTTCAGCCGGGAGTGCGGCCTCTGCTTGGATCATATTCACCATCAAACACAAGGAGAAATGAATCAGAGACAAGAAAGCGAGTCCCCCCCCCTCCACGCCCTAAGCTGGGAAATGAAAACCACGCAAGAAAGTAAAATCATTACGTTGAGCGTTATGTGATTGAAAAGCCTTTGTAATATAGATTTGTCTTGCTTTGTTAGTTTATAACCACAGCATTACGGCTTTTACATTTTCGCAGATATGGCCCATTTCACATTAAGCAGGCTGGCCGTTTGCCAGTGTCGAAAAGCCAGCTTTACCCTCTGGTATCTAATCACACCAGAGGCTGCCACTGCCAGAGTATTGGCAAATTGCTTGCGCGGTACACAGCGAGTTGCACTAGGCTAGCCTGCCTTTAACCACGTGTGAAGTTCTGCCTGAAGGCAGGTGTGGGTACATACCCGAAACAGAGGAAGATCTTAGTGACCCACACATTCTCTCTGTATCCAGGCATGTGTTATTCGCCTTTCGTGGGCTGCAGCAACAACAGACGCTATGTTGAGCGCTGTAAACGCATGGATCGCTCGCGACGCTTTAAGAGGAGTGAACGTGGATCCACGAGGATGCAAGGCGGCACGGCCATCCAAACGAGCGGCATTCATTACGCGGCGGTTTGCACACCTGCGCACGCGTCACAGAAACACCGGCGGATAGGCGGCTTGCCGGCCGCCATTCACAGCGCACGCTTAGTTTCTGGACGGCGGCTTGGACCCGCATCAGAGGGCACATGAAAGGCTGGCGGGTGCCAGCTAGGTCACAGGTGGGTTTCTTGAACACTGGAGCAAAGACTGTTCCAATACCGGGCCTAAGCTACAGGGCACCTCGCTCCAGTGTGGGATGTCATTATGCCTGGTTGAGTCAAAGCTATTGCAGCCTTGCCTGTAAAGTGTGGCTTTCCCCCTTGTTTAGCTCTCTTTACTTTTTACTTACCCGATTTGTAATATCCAATTCGTGAACTATGTACAAGCGTGCTCATATACGCCCCCCTGCTGCCGGTTCGGGAGAGTGAAGACAACTCCCGGTTTTCCTCCAAAACACGTGGTGCCAGCCAGCTGCTTCTTTTCACACCAGAGCCAGAAGCCGCGCATGCGCAGAGTGGGAGGAGACCCAATCATACGCATGCGCAGAGAGCAAGCCACGGGTGCCCCAACAGCCAACAGGGGTCAATGCAGCAATGACCACTGCTATCCCCACCGACTGAATCGCCCCCATATATCCCTAAGCTGAGGCAAGGTCGATTGTGTGCTGGCCACAATCGGCACTGGCAGGGGCCGAATTTGATCCAAGGCCACGGTGCTCACTCATGCACCGCACACGGCGCTTTTACCGAGTGAGCTACTCAGCAGCCTTTTTAGCTCTTTATTAAGATTGGTGGAAACAGACAGACGGGTTGCCAGTTCATCTCTCCCTCTCACATGTGCGGCCGATCCCATCGACTCCTCTTCACTCTCTTCAGTGGATGAACTGAAGGTCACTCATCTCATCTCGTGTTTCTGTCCCATGCGAGTACACACATAATCACTCCATAAATGCCTGTGTGATTTTATTTTCATTTATCTAATTTTTTTTTTTTTCTCCATCTGTCGTCTGGCTGCTCTGTGATGGCGGGATTAGGTCCTCGTGGCCGACCCGTGGAAGGCCTGGCAGGCCTGGCGACCTCCTTTCACATTGCACTGCCACACAGTTTCAGTGTTCACCTGGGGGTTTCTACCCGTCACAGAGCAAGAAACTTACATTTGTGTAGTTCCACTTAATACATCACTCTGAAAGATGTGACTTAACAGGAAAAAAAAACACTGGACATCAGTGGCTTACTTTAATGTAAATTCTCTATAATAGTTTTAATGAAAAAAACGAGGGGTCAACTGCAGCTTAGCTGGAGTTTAAACCTCAGTTTTAAACCTCTAGACCATAGAACTGCATTACAACTGGAACAGTTATCCAAATCTGTGAAATAAGCATTAGCTGTTCCAGTTGTAATGCAATTCTGTGGTCTAGGGGTTTAAACCTGAGGTTTGAATTCCATCTAAGCACACTGCAATAATAATTATAACAAATAAGAATAATAATAATAATAATAATGAATATTCTTCTTCTTCTTATTATTATTATTATTATTATTATTATTATTATTATTATTATTATTATTATTATTATTATTATTATTCACTGTAGAAGTAGTAGATATTGTAGTTGTGATTTGAATCCAAGATAATTATAATTCAATATCAAGCAATAGTATTAAAAACCACAGTATAAATGCGGAGACTGAAATAAGATGAGTTTAATATTGAGCATCTGAAAGCAATAAATGAATCCCCTGTCAGCTTCCCTGGCAGCTTTTGTTACAGTGCGGTTTTCAGCGCTCCCTGGAACATCAGGGAAGTGACAGTGCCGTCGCCTTTGGCCTAGTAACCGTCAGCGGAGACATCCTGTGCAACTTGCAGTCGACCTGGCGGTCGTGGCAGAGTTCACGGTTAAGGGCCGCGCTCGCAGTCACACTGCTTTCTCGTCTCTCTGTCCCCCGCAGTCCCTCCCTCCCTTCACCTACCGGGCTCCTCCCCCTCCTTGTCCGCGTGCAGGAAAACATGGCGTGCAGCGTGTGTTGTTTTTCCTGGTAAACCCTGACCCCTGAGCTCTGTGGTACGTGCTGTTTCACAAAGCAGGCCGGAGTCTTTCGGGGACAGGGGCTGTTGTTGCATGCGCTTCAGAAGTAGGGCGATAAGGCCAGAGGATATCCTCTCCTTTACACCCAGCTCTGTCACAGAGGCACACAAAGACAACAGTGAGAGAGGCAAAAAGAGCTCTCACATCTCCTGCAGAGAGAGACAGAGAGACAGCTCTCACATCTACTGCAGAGAGACACTGAGAGAGACAGAGACAGCTCTCACATCTACTGCAGGGAGACACAGCGATAGCTCTCACATCTACTGCAGAGAGACACAGAGAGACAGCTCTCACATCTACTGCAGAGAGACACTGAGAGAGACAGAGACAGCTCTCACATCTACTGCAGGGAGACGCAGAGACAGCTCTCACATCTACTGCAGAGAGACACAGAGAGACAGAGAGACAGCTCTCACATCTACTGCAGAGAGACACTGAGAGGTACAAAGAGCTCGTACATCTACTGCAAAGACACAGCTCTCACAACTACTGCAGAGACACACTGAGAGAGGCAGAGACAGCTCACACATCTACTGCAGAGAGACACTGAGAGAGGCAGAGAGACAGCTGTCACATCTACTGCAGGGAGACACAGAGACAGCTTTCACATCTACTGCAGGGAGACACTTAGAGAGACAGATCTACATCTACTGCAGAGAGACACTGAGAGGTACAAAGAGCTCGTACATCTACTGCAAAGACACAGCTCTCACAACTACTGCAGAGACACACTGAGAGAGGCAGAGACAGCTCACACATCTACTGCAGAGAGACACTGAGAGAGGCAGAGAGACAGCTGTCACATCTACTGCAGGGAGACACAGAGAGACAGCTCTCACATCTACTGCAGAGAGACACAGAGAGACAGCTCGCACATCTACTGCAGAGAGACACTGAGAGAGACAGCTCACACATTTACTGCAGAGAGACACTGAGAGAGGCAGGGAGACAGCTCTCACATCTACTGCAGAGACACTGAGAGGCAGAGAGACAGCTCTCACATCTACTGCAGAGAGACACAGAGAGGCAGAGAGACAGCTCACATCTACTGCAGAGAGACACTGAGAGAGACAGGGAGACAGCTCTCACATCTACTGCAGAGACACTGAGAGGCAGAGAGACAGCTCACACATCTACTGCAGAGAGACACTGAGAGGCAGAGAGACAGCTCACACATCTACTGCAGAGACACTGGGCCTGAGGATATCCTCTCCTTTACACCCAGCTCTGTCACAGAGGCACACAAAGACAACAGTGAGAGAGGCAAAAAGAGCTCTCACATCTCCTGCAGAGAGAGACAGAGAGACAGCTCTCACATCTACTGCAGAGAGACACTGAGAGAGACAGCTCTCACATCTACTGCAGAGACACTGAGAGGCAGAGAGACAGCTCACACATCTACTGCAGAGAGACACTGAGAGGCAGAGAGACAGCTCACACATCTACTGCAGAGACACTGGGCCAGAGGATAGCCTCTCTCACTGTTGTCTTTGTGTGCCTCTGTGACAGAGCTGGGTGTAAAGGAGAGGATATCCTCAGGCCCAGTGTCTCTGCAGTAGATGTGTGAGCTGTGTGCCTCTGTGACAGAGCTGGGTGTAAAGGAGAGGATATCCTCTGGCCCAGTGTCTCACTCACTGGGTACGTTTACATGCATAGCAATATCCGATTACTGGAAACGATCAGCTTACGCCAGTATTTAACTTATTGCGTTCACATGGACATAAGAAATGTGATTACTCCAAAAACCGCGTTTACATGATTCTCCCCATTATCGGCTCTGTGGAAAACGTAGCTACTAACTGCTTCCCGTTGTAAGGACAAAAATGATCCGCCCGTCAAAAATTTACGTTAGTAGGCTATTATTATTATTATAGCTAGCTAGTAATTATTATAGCTACTTATTTATAGCTAATTGCTAGTAGTGGTTGATTTATATTATTCTACTAGCTAGCTTTACCGATCTCTAAATCTGGCGAATTTCCCGAAAATTTCAGTTATTTAATGTGCTAGCCACAAACTAGCTAGTACAAACACAAGCACGTAACACTGAACAATATATTTTCACCGGTGAAATGCAAATTTAATAATAAAATTCTGGAAGTGAGATGCTTTAGGAACCCCAGGCATAGCAAATGTTGACGGGTGGAATCATTTTGACGTTACACCGCCTCTTCTGCCTGACATGCGTAGTTTTGAAAAGCCGAAAGAAACCGGAGAAAGGTGTTTACATGCTCCAAAAAATCGAAAGTTTGGCCAAAAAACCAGGGGTGTTAATCGGGTTTCAAAAACACGGATTATGACCTTACATTATCGGATAAAGGTGTTTACATGACCATTTCAGTAACCAGAGTATTGCCATAACCGGGTTCAGATCGGAGTATTAGTGTGCATGTAAACGTACCCAATGAGAGGCAGAGAGACAGCTCACACATCTACTGCAGAGAGACAGCTCTCACATCTACTGCAGAGAGACACTGAGAGAGGCAGAGAGACAGCTCACATCTACTGCAGAGAGACACTGAGAGAGACAGAGACAGCTCACATATCTACTGCAGAGAGACACTGAGAGAGGCAGAGACAGCTCACACATCTACTGCAGAGAGACACTGAGAGAGGCAGAGACAGCTCACACATCTACTGCAGAGAGACACAGAGAGGGAATATTTGGGGTATATTTGGGGTATTTGGGGATATAGGTAGTATAGGTAATACGTTATGATGTCATGAATAACATTTGAAAATAGAATGTTATATTTATCTACGTCAGTGGTTCTCAAACTCGGTCCTGGGTGACCACTGTGTATGATGGTTTTCGTTCCAACCACAATTGCAATGCCGGAATTTTAACAAGCGGTTAATTGTTCTTAATTAGGTGTTTGCCATATTTAGAGGGATTATTTACCCTCTTAAACCACATTATGTTAGAAATAGCTATGCATGTCATGAATAATAAAAGTCCAATATTCTTCTCATTGTGCTATATTGCAAATAATTACAAAAAGAGGGGCAAAAAAAACATTTAACTGATTTGAGAACCAATGATCTACGTTATCTGGCTATAAAAAAGCACCCATAGTGTAGCTAGCTAGCTAATAGCCTAATGTTAGTCAACAAATTACCTCAACGTGTTTTAAGATTCAAAGACAAATTCTTGAACGATAGGATCTCGTGCTGTTTTGGCAGGCACAAGAGACCGCGTAATCTGTAGGAATCGTTTTTTGTACCAAGAATTTTTAACAGTTTGCCTAAATAAGGCCATGGATGGTGAATGGCTTCATCCATATAGAATTAAATATTTCACTGCACTGCAACAAATGATGATGGTCCCTGTCTGCACTTTCTTCAGCTACAAGAGATTCAGCAATGAGCAGTCGGAGAAGGAAGACGCACATTTAAAAAAAAATAATAATAATTTTTTTGAAGGCGCACAGATTAGTCGACTTGGTTCCACTTCCTTTGCATTTAAATAAATGAAAATGTTTATTTTCAAAGAAACTGTAAGCAAAGAGTAACAACACTGTTTTAGAAAATGTAGTAAGTAGAAAGTACCGGTTTTTGATTTAAAATGTAGTGGGTAAAAGTGAAAAGTCCCATACAAAATAAATACTCAAGTAAAGTACAGATACGTGAAAAACGTGCTTAAGTACAGTAACGGAGACATCTACACACATCTACTGCAGAGAAACACTGAGAGACAGAGAGACAGAGACATATCTCACATTTACAGCGGGGAGACACGGGGAAAGACAAAGAGACAGCTCGCACATCTACTGCAGAGAGATACTGAGAGAGGCAGAAAGACAGCTCTTACATGTATGGCAGCACACATTAGCCGGTCGCAAAATCAACATTTACTCATTTCCTTTATGCATATATCTTTATTTATTGCCATCAGATTTCCATTGGACATGACCTTTACTTGAAGTTTCTGCTTTCATGCTTTAGGTTCAGGCAGTTCAGGTTAAATCTCAGTATTCCAATGAAAATGGAGCCGAGTCCACCCCAACCCCACCCCTAAACCCCCCACCCCCCACCCCCCATCATCTCCGTCTCTGGACTGAGTGGTGGACACAGCTGGGAGTGATTATCCTCGTTGAGATATGGAAGCCCTCCCCCTACCCTTGCCCCTGTGTCCCTATATGAGGCGCTCATAGAAGCGCCCCCACTGAACCCGGAGAGTATGCGCTCCATAGCTATGGCGATCGCGCTGCGGCAAGCTCGGCTCCATTGCGTCACGTCGCCGTTTTGCCCAGTAATCGTGCTGCTGGGCTCTGGGCTCTGGGCTTGTCGTTGTGTCACAGTGTATACAGCTGCCTGGAAACTTTGACTTCTCTCTTTCTTTCTCTCAATCACTCTCTTTCTCTCTGTCTTGCTTTTTCTCCGCACTCGCTGTCTCTCTCGCTCTCTCTCCCCCCCCCCCTCTCTCTCTCCCCCTCCACAAACTCAGGGGCATTTGTGCAGGTCTGCTCTCTGGGTCCACACAGTTTTTAGCTAATGTCAGCAGTTTGGCTCGCAATGAGCCGTAGATATTATCCGCCCTCTGTGCTGTGTGCTTTTTTATTTATTATTCCTCTGGTCCACATGCTATATGTCTCAGGATCCAGCAACAGTCACGGCTAAACTCATTTCTATTGTTGCTTTTATGGCGCGCTCGCCAGCGGACTGCAGAGAAGCATTTTAATGGGCACATCACTTCTTTTCAAGATCTTTCTCTTTTATTTCATGAGAAAAAGACAATCCTGTCCAGCCAAGACAGAGAGAGAGAGAGAGAGAGTTGGAGAGAGAGAGAGGGGCAGCTTTTCCAGAGCTGATTTTGTGATGTCCAAACAAGAGTGAACAGGCACCCCATCTGACAGGATAAACACAGCCAGCTGTGTCCACAGGCCTGTTTTAAAGGAATTTGCCCTATAAATTTATTATATTCCCGATGAACTTAAATAAGTTTACACGGGAGCCTCTTTTTGCCCGAGGTGCAGAAACAGTGTCTTGAACTGAAAACCTGACCTATGATTGATTACATTAATAATAGCACATGAAATGTTCATCTTACTCCATTTGAATTTGATTTGTATGTTAATTTTTCATTAAGGCTTTTCGCTAATCATGTTAAACACATGGAACCCGAATTTCACAGTGCGGAACGTTTTAAGGCTTGACACTAAATGGCTTCCATCTTTTCCCCTAAACGTTCCCGCGTACAGCCGTGTCCTGGCCGACGACTGAAAACAAAGATCATGGCAATTCTCTGACATTTTGGACACCTGCGAAAATGAATTGGTTCCTCTCAGTGGCGAGATGTTGAATTTGAGTCTCAGGGCTGAGCTGCCAGTTTGGTTGTGATTGCCCATATGAGAGGGAAAACGGGATTTGGTGCCCTCAGATGGATTGGCAGGGCGATTCGACAGCTCCCTGTGCCCCTGAAAGTCCTCCTCCTCCTCCTGTTCCTCTGGTCTGGGCCCACGGCGCCGGCTCCCGACCAGCTCCCGGGGTTCAGCCTGAGGAGAGCTCCCAGGGGGGGACGTGTGCAGGGGTTCAGCCTGAGGAGAGCTCCCAGGGGGGGACGTGTGCAGGGGTTCAGCCTGAGGAGAGCTCCCAGGGGGACGTGTACAGGGGTTCAGCCTGAGGAGAGCTCCCAGGGGGGGATGCGTACAGGGGTTCAGCCTGAGGAGAGCTCCCAGGGGGGGACGTGTGCAGGGGTTCAGCCTGAGGAGAGCTCCCAGGGGGGGACGTGTGCAGGGGTTCAGCCTGAGGAGAGCTCCCAGGGGGACGTGTGCAGGGGTTCAGCCTGAGGAGAGCTCCCAGGGGGGGATGCGTACAGGGGTTCAGCCTGAGGAGAGCTCCCAGGGGGGGACGTGTACAGGGGTTCAGCCTGAGGAGAGCTCCCAGGGGGGGATGCGTACAGGGGTTCAGCCTGAGGAGAGCTCCCAGGGGGGGACGTGTACAGGGGTTCAGCCTGAGGAGAGCTCCCAGGGGGGGATGCGTACAG
Organism: Synaphobranchus kaupii; assembly: GCA_029718625.1. NCBI lineage: Eukaryota > Metazoa > Chordata > Actinopteri > Anguilliformes > Synaphobranchidae > Synaphobranchus > Synaphobranchus kaupii. The sequence goes on along the minus strand of CM056377.1, from coordinate 35,257,078 downwards.
GGGTTCAGCCTGAGGAGAGCTCCCAGGGGGGGATGCGTACAGGGGTTCAGCCTGAGGAGAGCTCCCAGGGGGGGACGTGTACAGGGGTTCAGCCTGAGGAGAGCTCCCAGGGGGGGGACGTGTGCAGGGGTTCAGCCTGAGGAGAGCTCCCAGGGGGGGACGTGTGCAGGGGTTCAGCCTGAGGAGAGCTCCCAGGGGGGGATGCGTACAGGGGTTCAGCCTGAGGAGAGCTCCCAGGGGGGGATGCGTACAGGGGTTCAGCCTGAGGAGAGCTCCCAGGGGGGGATGCGTACAGGGGTTCAGCCTGAGGAGAGCTCCCAGGGGGGGGACGTGTACAGGGGTTCAGCCTGAGGAGAGCTCCCAGGGGGGGACGTGTGTAGGGGTTCAGCCTGAGGAGAGCTCCCAGGGGGGGACGTGTACAGGGGTTCAGCCTGAGGAGAGCTCCCAGGGGGCGATGCGTACAGGGGTTCAGCCTGAGGAGAGCTCCCAGGGAGGAGCGCATCTGCTTCCTTATCACAGGTCGGGGCGGGGGCGGGGCACTGGGGAGACACGTTCCGCGCGGGGAGAGGGTTTCGCCGCAGTCCAGACGTGGGAGCGCCGCAGGGGACCGGCCCCAGATGCGTCCCGTCCCGCCCTGCGTCACCCTAAAACCCTCCTCATCCCACCCTCCCCTTCCCCAGCGGGACACAAAGCTTCACTGTGTGCGCGAGCGTGTGCGTGCGTGCGAGGGGACCACGGCGTCCTCACACATCAGCGCGTGTGTGCGTGTCAGCAGCTGCGTATTTTTATGCTGTAGTCTCCGAGGCTCCGCAGTCCATTTCAGTACATTGTCCGGCTTTGTGTAGTTTTATCACCTGTTTCCCCGGAAAAATTGAATTGCTTGTAATTGCCCTTTAAATCTTGGGCTGTGGTCGTCCCGCAGTGGTTGGAGGTTTGCTGTACTGGCAGGCCCTAGAGTCCGTCCTGGGAATTGGGTATTTCCGTCCCTGACATAAGTGCCTGTGTCCCCCTCAGCGTTCTGCCTATAGAGCACAGCGCTGAGCCTCTGTGTCCGTGGCGTGTCGCGCAGAGAATGAGCCGAGAGCGTAAGGAAGGCCCCAAGCTCTCATAGCAGTTTATTCGGTCAATAGCAGAAGACACTTTCGGACTGACGGTGGCTAGCGAGGCTGAGGCAGTTGCACAGGAAACGGCTTCGGCTCCTACTCAATCCCCCATAATCCTTGGGGTCAAAGGCCTTCTGGTCTTTTTGTCTCTAACTACATGTATTTATCCTAGCCTCCCCTCTGTTTGTCTTGCAGGGAATGTAGCATTTTAGACAATGGACAACACATAGTCAGTATGAATGGATATGAGGTCCTTCTTCTAGGATTCGACCAATCCTGAAAGACGGACCTGCGCTTGCACTGAAGCTGTGTTAATTTGAACTTATTTAGGAATATAAGATTTTTTGATGTTGCTCATACATTCTTCGATAAAAAGTAAGTGATATGTTAACATTTTGACTCTCTCTGCTCTGTCTTTTTCTTCTTCTCTCTGTCTCTGTCTCTCAGGACACCTGGGCTTCCAGGACAGTTTTGTCACGTCGGGTGTCTTCAGCGTCTCAGAGCTGGTGCGAGTCTCACAGAGTAAGTTCCCCGTCCCTCCTTCCCCCCACACGCCCCACTGTACAGAGCAGAGGGGTTTTATTAGATTTCGGATTTCCACATCAATATGGCCTCCCCAGTAATGCAATTTATTGAAGGCAATACTGTGTTTCTCCACATAAACATTTTAAATGAACAGTGAACCAGAGTCTGTTAAAAGGCAAAGGGAGTTACACTCTCCCATGGTAAAATGATTCCTGTTTAATCTTCGACAGTCTCATAACTAAATATATCGCTCTTTCGTTATGGCCAACGGAATCCCAACAATGGATCACGTAGAGGTCATTCTGTTTAAATAAAACCAAATACAAAGTCACTTTACTTTACCACGTGTATATTATTATCATTTTCAGTTAGATTCAAACCGTTGCCATCCCCTCTATAAGGTAATTGCCGGATGGCACAAAGAGTATTACTAACCCATCCACTTAGACTCACGTCTGCTGCGTCCAGTCACTTTACTGCACTGCCAAGCTATAAAAATAGAGATTATCTTGCTGTACGCCACATGCTGTTTCAGTATAGCTTCTGATGCGCGGCAGAAAAATACACATTAATTAATGCACAGACATGAACACGCACGCACAGACACACACACACACAAAGACACACACATACACAAAGACACACACATACACATACATACACACACGCATTTAGTCACACACACACACACACACACACACACACCCACGCACGCATACACACACAGCCGTGCACACACACACACACACACGTGCACGTGCGTACACACACATACACTCGCATTTAACAAGGAGCTGTAAGTACCCTTCAGAGAAAGGTAAGAGTGTTTTTGGACCCCCTTTGCTGTTGTATGGTTGTTCAGTTTTTTTAGTGTTTTTTTTTACAACAGGCACCTGCGAAAAGTCGCTTTTGACAAAATTTTTGGGACAACAATGTGTGCACGGCTCCACCTGACAGAAACAAAAGGCTGAGGATGAGAGGCTGATGAAGGGCTTCAGGAAACAGAGGAGAGGAACGGTGGAGAGGGGGGAGAGAGAGAGGGAGAGGGAGAGAGAGAGGTGGAGGGGGGGGTGCAGCGTCGCCCCCTGGCCCACAGTTCACTGCGCAAAGGAAGCGGCGAAGAAGATAAAGAGGGAAGTAAAGAGGGGTTCTAAGAAGAAGAGAGAGGAGAAACGTGACCTTTAAAAAGTGCAGACGTCCACGGTGGAGAGTGACAGAGCGCAGCCCGATCCATACGGGCCTGTCGATACCCGCTAACAATAGCCGATTGAAACTGCCTGTCAGCACTCACAGGAGCCTTCTGATCAAAGGTGCATTGATCACGCAGCGCCGTGACCGAATCCTGGGCGGTGGGCACCCGCCCCGCCCCGCCCCGGCCCCCGGCCCCCGGGCCCCGGGCTGCGCCGGAGGGAGAGGGGCGCCAGGGGCGCGGGGGGGGCAGCTCCACACGAGGGGGCTCACAGCGGCTCCACGAGGAGCAGGCCTGTCCCAGGCCATGTGGCTGGCTGAGGGTGGGAGGGTGGGAGGGTGGGGGGGAAGGAGAGAGAGACTGAGAGAGAGAAAGAGGGAGAGAGAGAGAGAGACTGAGAGAAAGAGGGAGGGAGGGAGAGAGAGAGAGACTGAGAGAAAGAGGGAGAGAGAGAGACTGAGAGAGAGTTGCCACAGTTAGATGTAGCAATTATTCAGATTTATTTACATTCATGTTCTAGTGTATTTCTGCATCTCTGTATGTACACTTTCATGCCAATAAAGCATTTTTAATTTGAATTTGAAAGAGAGAGGGAGAGAGACTGAGAGAGGGAAAGAGAGAGAGAACTGAGAGAGAAGGAGAAAGGGAGGAGGGGGTGCACAGTGGGTGAAGCGATTGAGCGTGGTCGGTCCTTCAGGGGCGTGGGGAGTGGAGGGGAGGGGAGGGAAGGGAGGGGGGGAGATATTAGTCCGATTAGCACAGCCAGTGCAGGCCCTGCATCAGAAGTCCTGGCATATGATTGTAACAAGATTAAGGAATATGCATAATTGATCCAGCTCTGCGAAGAGATGCGCTTTTATCCTAACATCTGTGACATGGGAGGAAGAAAGGGAGATGCTGGGTGGCATCTGCTGGATGGAGAATTCAAATCAAAAAATGTAGTTTTTTTTTCTTTCTTATTTCCCTTTTTTTGGCCCCTTCTACTTGCCATAGTCCAGTGACTCCTCATGAGGAAGGGGCCTGCTGGGATCGGGCTTTACGGGTCACGGGCCTTTTGTTTTATTATTTTGATTTTTGCAAGAGGAAGGACTCTTCATCTTCCTCCTCACACCGCTGCAACTACGCAGGAACATTTACGGCACTATCGCTGATCCGGCAGTGCGTCTCTACATCAGATGTGGCTGCAAGGGATAAAGAGTTTGACAGCCCCTGATGTATATCTCTCTCTATCCTTCTCTTGTTTTCTCATTCTCTCTCTTTCTCCCTGTCTCTCTCTTTCTTTCTTACATGCTTCTACAAACATACTATGAAAGCAAAACTATGACAACTTTTTTACAGATATCACGGCACGCCAAATTAAGTTGTAATGACTCTCTCTCACTGTAATTCAATTTGAGCATTTTAAAAGGAACCTCACTTTGACACCCTTATCTACAGAGAGCCAGTTATAGTTGACTTCTGATTAAAGAGAGTAGCTGCAGATAACAAGCATAGCTTCCCTTACGGGCGGCCAGACAATCACAATGCATCCTGGTAATGTAGTTTATAATGTCCAGAGTGCGCTGTAAATCACATAAGAACTACAAACCCCGCTAGGAAGAAGTCTGCAATTCATCAATCAAATAGAAAAAGAAAATAGAAAGTTCCTCACAGACAATAGCTGGCTCATGCAGAACGAATGGTCCAACCCCAGAGAGTTTGGATTCACTTAGATCAAGAGTCTTGTGTTTACGCACAATAAGAGATTGTTTTTATGTATAGGTGCTTCATCAATACACGCCTTCATTTTTTCATGAATTGATTTGTATCTGAAAATGTCTGAAATGCATATATTTTCAAGGAAAAATATATGGGGACCTCAGTGTATCATAAAATATACAGTGTTTTTATAGGTAAGAATCCAATTGCAAATATTGACTAGATTGATTAAATGTTTTGTAAGTAAGTATAAAGTGCTAAATTTCTATTTGTTTTTACTAGAGCTTACTGGAAGTTTCAGGAAATTAGTAGGCATAGCAGTGTTTGTAGTTTTTTTTTGTTTTTTTTTGGTGGGGGGGGGGGCGGGGGGCGGTATTCCCAAACCTCGTTCCCTCAAATATGGCATGAAGTCTGAGAACAACATTTTCTGTCTAAATTACAGAACAACTAATAATGAAGTTTTAAAAAAAAGAAAAGCATACATCCTATTTCTGTCTTCTCTCGGTCTGATAGGCAGCAAATAAATTCCGTTGGTAAAGGTTTGCTTATAGGGATTGAGAAAGGGGACTGGTCCATTGGAATAGATCACTGTGCGTGATGTGTGTGTACATGCAGTGCGCGTTGTTTTCTCACGTGTGTGAGAGAGAGAGGGAGAGACAGAGAGTGTGACTGACAGAGAAAATGTGCTTGCCGTGTGACTTATCTAAGTGAACGGGTGAGAGAAGCCGTGCTTGATGCGGACACAGTGAGACCGCGGCGGACGAGGACTGTCGCGCGACTTGAGGCGGACGGCGGGGAGGTACGCGCGCGTGATTTATTTAAGTGAATGGGTGAGGGGCTCGCGTCCGCTGGAAGATGAAAGGTCGTGATATTGAATGGACGACAGGCTGCCTTAGCTCTTCCCCGTCTGCACGCCGTGACCTTGGCTTTGTGCACCCATTACACAATTCAGTGGCAGCCCAATCGAATCTGCTTCTGTCGATCAATATCCTATTAAAGCGCCACACAAAAAAGAGAGGGTGGGGAGAGAGAGAGAGAGAGAGAGAGAGAGAGAGAAATGAAAGTCTCCATAAAGTTAGCGGTTATAGCTACGTTTTTTGTAAATGGAACTCCACATAATTGGCCGGTCAATACCAGGCTGGGGTAATTTCGGAGATTGGGTCCACCCTTTCTATATCCTCCCTCCCCCCTCCTCCCTCTCACCCCCTCAATGTCTCTCTCTCTCTCTCTCTCTTCCCTGTCTGTCTCGATCTCTCTCTGTCTCACACTCTCTCTCAGACACACTCTGGATCTCTCTCTCTCTCTCTCTCTCTCTCTGTCTCACACTCTCTCTCAGACACACTCTGGATCTTTCTCTCTCTCTCTCTCTCTCTCTGTCCCCTGCTCTAGTACTCCCCCTGCCCCCAGTGTCTAAACCTCAGTATGACTGGAACACCAGTCTCTCTCTCTCTGTGCAGTTCCCCTGTTTAGCGCCCTCACCCTTTCATTCACCTCTCTCCCTGGATCCCCGCTCCCCTCATTTTCCCTCTGCCGCTTCTCCGCCCCGTACCGTACCTTCTCCCCCGAGCGACGGGAGGCACGCCCTGGCCCCGCCGAGAGAGGGGAACCGCTTTACCGGAGGGAGGACTTCTCCCGTTTACCCAATCCGCCCTCCGCCCTCTCCCAGGGAGCGAAAAAGGCGGGACCGCAGGGGTTCAGGGGCGCAGGTTATCGCGGCGGGCCCCCGCCCAAATTTTGGCGTGGAGAGCGGCGTCGGGGGGGACAGGGACACCTGGGATTCCCCCTCCTCGCCCCCGCGCTGGCACGGGAAGCGCGGCCATATGACAGAACAGGGGGCGCGGATGAATAATGGAAGAGCAGAGAGCCGCCGTGGCACGCTCTCTCACGCTGGCTCAGCCTCTGCCAGCGCTCTCCAGCATCACCGCTGGGGATACTGCCTGCACCCTCCGCCATCTGGAACCGCACGCACAAAAGCATCCCTATTTCTAATAGCCAAAATAATCACCTTAATGGTATTAATTGGCGCTAATGGTAACCGCTACCGCGGCTACCTGCAACGTCACGGCGGTGATGTTGAAACATGGGCATTATTCTGCCTCCTGTTGACAGCTGCGAGGAAGCCGTTAAGTAGGTTTGGTCTTTCTTTCTCGCCTTGGTGTTCAAGTTTTGGCCATAGAGTGTGGTGCGCTGTGTTGCTTAGTTTGAAATTTTTCTGCAAATTAAATAAATGTTTTTTTTTTTTTTACTTTATGTGACTTTGTTAACCCAGGTCTACTTATTTCTCTTTTAATTTTTTAATTTGCTGGTGTTTTGTGTGTGTGTGTGTGTGGCGTGTGTGTGCGCAGTGGTGTGTGGTGTGTGTGTGTGCACTTGTTGTGCGATGTTCGTAGTGCGCGTAACGCTTCAGGGCTTGTACTGTCCAGCTATACATCCATCCTTCCCTGTTAAAAGTTTGAGTACAGACTGCGGGGAAAGGTCTTCAGGGCTTTGGAGGGAAACACCGGCGCTGATCCAGCAGAAAAAAAAACACCAAAGCTCTGTCAGGGCGCGAGGGCTGGCATATCCCATCAGCCCTCACGCACTCAGTCAATAAAGCCATGAGGAGCGAGGGGGCCGTGGCCGCCGGGCTGGACGCGCCGCCCATTCTCAGGCTGATTACTGCCTTTGTTGTCAAACGCTTCAATTTGAAAATCTGCTGAACAAAGACTGCGTCTTTTTTTTATAGAAACCTAGAGCCTTTGTTGAGTGTTGAGGTTTTGCCTCCCAGTTACAGACTCGCTGTGCATGAGTTTGTGCATGTGTGTGTGTGATCGTGTGTGTGAGTATGCGCAGCTGGAAGGCATAAGGTGGAACAGGGTTTCTCTTCAGAAGTACAGTAGACCACAGCTGCAAACATGGAGTGGGAGTGAGCTTCTGAAACTGATTCAGTGAATTAGGCAGAGCGCAGAACAGACTTCACACCCAGTACAGTACAGACCTCAACACCCAGTACAGTACAAGACCTCATACCCCTTACAGTATATACCTCACACCCAGTACAGTACAGACTTCACACCCAGTACAGTACAGACTTCACACCCTGTACAGTACAGACTTCACACCCCTGTACAGTACAGACCTCATACCCCCTTACAGTGCATACCTCACACCCAGTACAGTACAGACTTCACACCCTGTACAGTACAGACCTCAACACGCTGTACAATACAGACCTCACACCCAGTACAGTACAGACCTCACACCCACTACAGTACAGACCTCTTACCCCATGCAGTACAGACGTCACACCCAGTACAGTACAGACTTCACACCCAGTACAGAACACACTTCACACCCAGTACAGTACATACCTCATACCCCATACAGTACAGACTTCACACCCAGTACAGTACAGACTTCACACCCAGTACAGAACACACTTCACACCCAGTACAGAACACACTTCACAACCAGTACAGTACATACCTCACACCCACTACAGTACAGACCTCATACCCCATGCAGTACAGACTTCACACCTGTACAGTACAGACCTCACACCCAGTACAGGCTCCACACCCAGTACAGTACAGACTTCACACCCAATACAGTACGGACCTCACACCCAATACAGTACATACCTCACACCCAATACAGTACAGACTCTACACCCAGTACAGTACAGACCTCATATCCAGTACAGACTCCACACCCAGAACAGTACAGTCCTCACACCCAATACAGTACAGACTCCACACCTAATACAATACAAACCTCAAGTACAGACCTCATACCCATGCAGTACAGACTACACCCCAGTAGAGTACAGACCTCATACCCAGTACAGGCTCCACACCCAGTACAGTACAGACTTCACACCCAATACAGTACGGACCTCACACCCAATACAGTACATACCTCACACCCAATACAGTACAGACCTCACACCAGTACAGTACAGACTCTACACCCAGTACAGTACAGACCTCATACCCAGTACAGGCTCCACACCCAGTACAGTATAGACCTCACACCCAATACAGTACAGACTCCACACCCAGTACAGTGTGTGTTCAAACCCTGTCTAGCATCTAGCCACAGAGCACATTCCTTTGCTCTAAAGTAGTTAATAAGTAGATCCAATAGATTGAAACACTTTGCTAGCACACTTTGTGAACAGGAGCCCAAGAAGGTAAGGGGGGGGGGGTGGCTGGAAGGAAAGTGCGAGAGGGGGAGTGGAAGAGAGAGAGAGAGAGAGAGGGAGGGAGAGAGAAAGATCAATGCAAGTCTGATAGCTACAGGCTTCATTTGAATCCTCTAAGCAAAAGCACTTGATAAAGCCCTTAAGAGGTAGAGGACTGCGGATTACCTTTATGATTGATTTCCTTTCCAGTCAGACAGACTGCAGTGTGGTCATTTTTCTCACCCTGTAACTGCAGGCCCGCGCGGCCGGTGGGGGCTCAGAGCGGGGCCGTCTGAGTTACTGCAGCCCAGTGCCCAGGTTAGCTCTCACACAAATTACTTCACATCCCACTATTAGCCATGCAAATGCACCCGCTTTTACTGCGCCTCGTAAATAACCCCGCCGCTTCTATTAGAGGGGAGGAACCGGACCCGGGCTTTTCAGGAGGGGGTGGAAAAAAAAAAATAATTAAAATTAAGAGATGACTCAGAAATTATAGCTCCTTTTTTTTTCCGTGAGTGACGACGCGTCCGACTTTATTTATCCCCCCCCCTCCCGCCACCATGGCGCTCTCCCTGCGGCTCGCCCCCCGTGGCAGTGTCCTCTCCAATGTTAATTAGGAACACCATCACCGTGTCTATCAAAGTCCTCCTGGCTGTCATCTTCCCTCCCGCTCTTCCCCACAGTGCACTTGGTATGCAGTGCCACCCCCCCCCCCCCCCCCCCCCCCGCCCCTCTCTCTCTCTCCCCTCTCGCACCGTTTGCGCTGTCCTCATCAAAAATAGTGGTCCCAGTCACCGTGAATATAAAGAGGCACCGCGTCTTTATGTACTGTACGAGAAAGGCGCTCGATACCGCAGAGTACCCCTCGCTGACCCGTACTCAGAGAAGCGTACGCGTCGCCGGGGGGCCGACGTGTCCGAAGAACCGTTTTGGCGGGGCGGGGGGGGCCGTTTTGAAACGTTTCCTCAGAGAGAAAAGGCGCTCGCTTTACAGCGCAAAGGTGGTCACGTGTGGCACGCACACAAGAGCACACACACACATACGCACACACACACACACGGCGGACGTGTTGTGACGTAACCCTCTCGTCTCTGCGTTTCTTTTTGTTGCAGCGCCCATCGCCGCGGGGACGGGGCCGAACTTCTCCCTGGCGGACCTGGACAGCTCCTCCTACTACAGTATGAGTCCCGGGGCCATGCGCCGGCCACTACCCCAGCACCTCCTCCAGCAGGTACCCCCCCGCACCCCGCCCCGCCCTCCCTCCCTCCCCTCCCCCCCCCCCCCCCCCTCCCCGGCCCCCCCGCTATATCATCCTAAACTCAATCACTTCATTCAAGGCAGTTATGGGCCTTAATTAATCATAATTGCCCCGGCGATGGAGGTGGTCAGTGATGGATGGCTTTACAGAGAGCCGTTAAAAACCTGCGGGCCGTGGCGCTCCAGGAAAACGCAGGGAGCCGTACCCCGCGCCAGCGCGCGTGCGGCGTGGTGCGCTACCCTACCGAAAGCAGAATAAAACACCTGTACCCCAATCACCCCCCCCCCCCCCCCCCCCTCCTCACACCCTCCCAAATGCCCCCCCACCTCAGGGCTTTAAACAATTATCTGAGGGGAAAAAGGCAGCCCTGAGCAACGCCTGACAGAAAGAACAGGACGCAGGAGAGAAAGGATGGCGATGAGGTGAAATGAGTGGATGAAAGGAGCCCCAGGCTTCTCTCTCTCCCTCTGTGTTTTCGGGCTCGGCGCTCGCCCTCTCTCCGGCAGGCCTCTGCTGCCGTTGACTGAAGGCAGACAGACAGACAGGTCGTGCGAGCAGGGCGTGAGCAGGGGGCCCTGCCTGTAATCCCAGAGCACAGCTCTCTGCAAGCCCCCCTGTAGAGAGAGAGAGAGAGAGAGAGAGAGAGAGAGAGAGAGAGAGAGAGAGAGAGAGAGAGAGAGAGAGAGAGAGAGAGAGAGAGAGAGAGAGAGAGAGAGAGGAGAGAGAGAGAGAGAGAGAGAGAGAGAGAGAGGAGAGAGAGAGGAGAGAGAGAGAGAGGAGAGAGAGAGAGAGGAGAGAGAGAGAGAGAGAGAGAGAGAGAGAGAGAGAGAGGAGAGAGAGAGAGAGAGAGAGAGAGAGAGAGAGACTGCAGTTAGCGTAGCCAGCGGCTCTGCACCCACAGGGACTGCAACGCCATATATCACACATACAGGCAGAGGATACAGTGTGCTCTCTCCTCCTCACTACTGCCATAGTATACATACAGGTATTCATTCAAAGCAGGAGGATTATCACACACCTTGGAAACATTACATCAAAATGGTCACTGATACATATGACGCATTATACATTCACAATACCATTATACATTCACAGTACTACACATAGTAGTAATTAATATGATCAGTGTTAGTGTTGAATTCCCTGTGTGGAATACGGAAGGTAAAAGTGCGCCTTTGGCGCGTGAAGCTTTTGCCCGAACAACCTGCGAGGGCGCGCGTGGGTATGGCAGAAGGCCGTCACTACCAGCTCAGGGCAGGTGTGCGGCTCCAGCGTGGCACAGGTGCGGGAGAGGGGAGGGGGGGGAGGTCACCCACATGCTCCGGTGGCCCCTTCAGGCCAGTGTGTGCGCCACGTTAAACTATGAGGGACAGGAGCCGCGTGTGCGCCCATGTGCCAGCGTGTAATTACGCCTCTACGAGAGGAGGAAAACACCAGAAGGCGGCGGATTAATGAACGAGAGAGCGCGAGCAAACGCGCCACAAAACAAGTGTAATGTAATTGCGAGGAAATAGAAAAAAAAGTCACTACGAAAAAAATCAGAAAATGGATTCGCCACGAGGCGCAAACAACTGCGCGCAGTGTGTGCGCGAGCGTGAGCGAGGTGTGTGTTTATGTTTGCATTTGAATTCCTTTTTAAGTCCTTTAAACAGCACCCACTTATTCCATCAAACACGGTGGGGTCGGGCCTTACAAGAGGGAGCTCAAGTCGGGCTTTGATACGGCGCTGTGTGCCGAGGTGTGTATGTGCAACAGCTGTGAGGCTCCACGCAGAGGCCGGTACCCCCCACCCAGTTCAGAGAGGAGGGACCCCCCACCCCCTCCACCCTCTCTCCTGTTCAGGGAGCTGTGGCAATCCCCCGCTCTTGATCCGGAGCCAGAGTTACCACTGCTAAAGAGGATTAGCATTCATCCGCCCTTCCTCTGGGGAGAGAGAGGGGTGGGGGGGGGGGGGTTATTAATGAGCTGTCCCCCAGCCCCCCCCACACACTGACCCTCCCCGGCTGCCCCCAGCAAGCAGCGGGACAGGTGGACCCACACCAGAGGAGGGCCCGCACACGTCCACCCGAAACGCGGGGGTGGAAAAGAATCGCTACGGCGCGACAGTATACAAGTTTCCTGACCAATCGGTGCCTTCTATTCCGGGCGGCCGCATTAATATTATTTATTTACTTTGGAGGTGCTTAAATTATTAAGGTGGATGATTGATGGCGGCGTTCTCCGTTATTGATTAGCCCGGGCGGTGTATGGGATGGAGAGGCTGACCATGTGCTGGGCCTTGGGAAGGGCGTGTGCGGCCCCTCCCAGACACACTCACCACCCTCTTTCCCTCTTTCCTCTCGCCCAGCTCGGCAAAGCGCATCAAGTGTATGGAGGACGAGGTGGACAGTCCAGGAGAGGAGTCCTACTACCCCGGGCCAGGGGCGGGTCCCCCGGGCAGCGGCAGTCAGGCCAGCAGCTGGCATGAAGTGGAGCCAGGTACACACACCCCTCAGCCCTCGCTTTTGCCTGTCTCCTCCTTCCTTCCTCCCCCCGGCTCTCAGGTTTAAACGCACACACAGTGGGCGGGGAGCAAGCACTGAGTGTGTGTGTGTGTGTGTGTGTGTGTCAATGTATTTGTGTGTGTGTGTGTGTCTCAGTTTGTTTGTTTGCGTGTGTGTGTGTGTGTGTGTGTGTGTCAGTGTGTTTGTTTGAGAATGTGAGGATGTGTTTGTGATCATTCAGGCCTCAACTTCAGACATTAAGAAAATGTGTGTAAATTGTCTGCGCTAAGTGTGTGTGTTGTGGGTGTGTGCTGAGTGCATCTGTTGTATATCTGTCTTGAGTGTGTCCATTGTATATTTGTACTGAGTGTGTCTGTATTGTGGGTCTGTACCGAGTGTGTCTGTATTGTGGGTCTGTACTGAGTGTCTGTATTGTGGATCTACTGAGTGTGTCTGTATTGTGGGTCTGTACTGAGTGTGTCTGTATTGTGGGTCTGTACTGAGTGTGTTTGTATTGTGGGTCTGTACTGAGTGTGTCTGTGTTGTGGGTCTGTACTGAGTGGGTCTGTATTGTGGGTCTGTACTGAGTGTGTCTGTATTGTGGGTCTGTACTGAGTGTGTCTGTATTGTGGGTCTGTACTGAGTGTCTGTGTTGTGCATCTGTACTGAGTGTGTTTGTATTGTGGGGTCTGTACTGAGTGTGTCTGTATTGTGGGTCTGTACTGAGTGTGTCTGTATGTGGGTCTGTACTGAGTGTCTGTATTGTGGGTCTGTACTGACTGTGTTTTTATTATGGGTCTGTACTGAGTGTGTCTGTATTGTGGGTCTGTACTGAGTGGGTCTGTATTGTGGGTCTGTACTGAGTGTGTTTGTATTGTGGGTCTGTACTGAGTGTGTCTGTATTGTGGGTCTGTACTGAGTGTCTGTGTTGTGCATCTGTACTGAGTGTGTTTGTATTGTGGGTCTGTACTGAGTGTATCCTGTACTGATTGCTGTTTTTATTATGGGTCTGTACTGAGTCTGTCTGTATTGTGGGTATGTGCTGAGTGTGTCTGTATTGTGGGTCTGTACTGAGTCTGTCTGTATTGTGGGTCTGTACTGAGTGGTCTGTACTGACTGTGTTTGTATTGTGAGTCTGTACTGAGTGTGTCTGTAATGTGGGGTCTGTACTGAGTGTCAGTATTGTGGGTCTGTACTGAGTGTCTTGTGTTGTGGGCCTACTGAGTGTGTCTGAGTTGTGGGTCTGTGCTAAGTCTGGTTTGTACTGAGTGTGTCTATAATGTGGGTCTGTATTGAGTGTGTCTGTATTGTGGGTATGTACTGAGTGGTGTGGCTGTATTGTGGGTATGTACTGAGTGTGTCTGTATTGTGGGTATGTGCTGAGTGGGTCAGTACTGAGTGTGTCTGTATTGCGGGATGCGTGGAGGGATTGTGCTGTCCCTGTGGAAGCCACCGCAGTGCCTGTGAGCGTTAGACTGTAAATCACTCCTGCTCCTGTACTCCAGTGAGGAGTCTTCAGTCAGCGACATCACCACCCCCCCCCCCCCCCCCTCTCCAACCCCCCACCCCACAGCCCCCACCCTCCCTCCCTCCACTCCCCTTCTCGGTGTCTGCCTCCTGCACTGCAGAGAGAGAGAGGAGCGTACACAGGGGTAAAAGAGAAAAACAGTGTCTGGAGTCCCGCTGCTGGTCCACAGACATTATCATACGGCAATATACAAGACCGCACTTAATGAATGTCGGCCTTCGAATGTGACAGGGGCCTTAAT